>JZKD02S1677564.1:0-21770 GCA_000966675.3 Picea glauca
GTAATGAGTAAAATGTTGAATGTTAACTAATGAGTTTTGTGTAAGAGGGAAGTTTTGGGAAAAAGAGCCCCACACTCATTCACCCCCCCTCTAAGTGTGGTAGGTGTGTCCAACAATAATAAAAAAATGCATAGAGATATCACGGATATCCAATAATATAAAATAAATGTATCAGATATGCAACCATTAACACAAAGATACAATAATACACGATTTATATTAATGTAAGAAATGTGCAGAGACTGTAAAAATACAGAGTGAGAGACTCGCTAGAATGGTGGCAACTTATCTCTGAGAAGAGATGTGATGACTAATTGCATTCACAAGAAGATAATTACTACAATGAGTCTCTAAGGGCCTTTTTTAACATAAGGAAAATCCCAAACCCTAACTCTGGAAGATGAAAATCCAAAAAGTTTGTGGGCCTCGATGGAGGTAGTTGATACGTTAACTTCCCAGGGGCATAACTTTTGCATACGATCTCCGTTTGGGGCGCACGATAGCTCGTTGGAAAGGTATCTTTGAGGAGATTAATTTAGGGGGATCAATCAGAGACTTTGGATATCATTAAGAACCTATATACTAAAAATACATTCATTTAGGCCCTCAAAATGGCCTTGGAAGTTAAAAACTGCTAAAAATAGTAAATTACCAAAATTGCCAGAAAACTATTTTGAGCCAGTTGGAAAAGGTGGGTGGCCACCGATATCCACCTGGATCAATCCTCCCTCCTTAGGAAGCAATGGTATCCATTGCATTTATTTCCTGGGGGAGAGGGAAAATCTTTTGCCGAATCTGCATCTTGATGAGCTGCTTGCCTTGTTGGAGAAGTTGCGCTACTTAGCTCGTTGAAGGTTGTCATGAACATGTGGCTGGAAGGGTTAGACATTTTTAACCAGTTTGGCTACATGAGATGCTTGTGTGTAGAAGTAATATTTACACTTTGCTTCAATCTTGTCGACCTTCTTCTGTTGGATAGAAGGTGCCTTGGCCGAGGTTGTAGTGGTTGCAGTATCCTTATGTTCACCTTTTGAACATATTGTGAAGAAGCTGAATTTTGTAGTATGAGATACTACCTTGTGGCACTGTTTAGGTGGGACAATAGTTGGAACTACCTCTGGTATTCTATAGAGATGACCCCCTAGAGTAAAAATGACACTACGGGGTCAAGACTCATAAATAGCATGGCACTTCCACATATATGGTTGGCCCAACAAAACATCACAGACATCTAGTGGGGCAACATCACATAATACCTCATCCTTGAAGGGCTGGATGCCATATGACAATCGACACTGCTGGCTGACACGAAGATATCATCCCTGGCAAAGCCACCCTACGTTGTATGGTTGTAGGAGTGGTGTGGTCAACAATCCAAACTCTTTGACGACATCTGTTGAGATGAGGTTCTTGTGGCTTCTGCTATCAACAATAAAATGCAGCGGGGTCCCCTTCACCCACATATGTGAATGAAAATGACACTCCCCTCTTTTGGATCTGTTGGTTCTTCTGGTTGAATTGTTGCAGTCGTGACAATAGCAGTGGGGGTCTGCATTAATGATCTGTCTTTTACCAGTATTTTTAGAATCATATTCTGAATCAAGGTTCGACTCTTGTCTTTGATCTCGTAGCCTGCTCTAATAGCACTGATCCAGATTATTTTCGACACGAAATAAGAGAGGAGATATAATAAAGAAATGCACAGAGATATCACATATATCCAATAATATAACATAAATGTATCAGAGATGAAACCATAAACACAAAGATACAATAATACACAATTTCTATTAATGTAAGAAATGTACAGAGACTGTAAAAATACAGAGTGAAAGACTTGCTAGAATGGTGGTAGCTTATCTCTAAGAAGAGATGCGAAGGATACTCGCATTCGCAAGAATATGATTATTACAATGAGGCTCTAAGGGCCTTTTTTTAAATAAGGAAAATCCAAAACCCTAACCTCGAAAAATGAAAATCCAAAAGGTTTGCGGGCCCTGATGGAGGTAGTTGATACGTCAACTTCCCGGGGGCGTAAATTTTGCATATGATCTCCGTTTGGGGCGCACAATAGCTCGTTGGAAAGGTATCATCGAGGAGATTCATTTAGGGGGATAAATTAGAGCCTTCAACTATCATTGGGAACCTCAATCCAAAAAAAAACATTCATTTAGGCCCTCAAAATGGACCTGGAAGTTAAAAACTGCTAAAAATAGTAAATTACCAAAATTGCTAGAAAATTGTTTTGAGCCAGTTGGAAAGGGTGGGTAGCCACTGATATCCACCTAGATAACCAGACCCATGTGCTGTTGAAGAGGTGGGTTGTCAGGCCCGTGTGCTTTTGAAGAAGTGGGTTTCCAGGCCCATGAGCATTCTATCCAAGTGAGAGAATTGTTGGAAATTGTTTTCCCAAGGTGCCAAACTGCAGCTACAGGGCTCTTAGAATTCCTGTACGACCTATTTCTTAAGATATGGAAGGGAAGTGGGGAAGTTGAAGGATTTTTGAGCAGAAAAGGGGCACACTTCCTAGGGTGGGACATTCATGTGGGGAAGGAGAGACTGCATGTTGTTTGCTATTATCGGTTGTTGGCCCTTGACCAAGTTTTGAGGAACACTTGGTCATATTTGACCATTTTTGGGACTTCGATAGCCTGTTGAAGATGGAGCGCCAGACGAAGCATAGATCATGGGATCTCGACCCACTTTCAGGCCCCTTTTTGGGTTTTGGGACAATGTAATGGGAAAGGGATGTCGGCCCGTGGGTTCACCCACGCTTAGGCCCACTTTTGTAGGTATAAATAGATGTCTAGGCGAAGTAAGTAGGGGATGGTAGCCTATCTATGTGATGTAAGCTAAGTTCTAGTAGTGCTCTGTGCATGACTATAGAAGGGTTACAAAGCTAAATGCAAGTTATTATAGAGATTATAGAAGGCTTTGTTCTACAACGCAAGGAAGAAGGATTTAGCGAGTTGCGCAGATCCTCTGTCCTGTGCGTAGGAGGGTTTTTGATGACTGTTTTCTATAACCGATTGAAGACATTAATAAAGAAGAATAGTTGGTGGACGTAGCCCCAGGGTGGGGGTGAACCACGTACATGTTGTGTTGCTCTGCTTTGTGCGATGCATCGATGTGTTTCTATGTGATGCATGTTAGATAGATCTGATGTTGCTTTGTGCCTAATCATGTGAATGAATGCTAGATCAGACCTATATGGATGTGCTTTGTGCTTGAATCTGCTATATCTAATATGTTCCTGTTATGTTAAGTGTTATTAGATGATGGATCTGGTTGCATACTGCGATACTCTGTAATTAGGGTACGTCTGCGCTATTACTAAGAACTGGATATTGATGAACGTTAATTGCTAAGTGCTCTATTAAGAGTTATAATCACATATTTGTGTCCTAGATAAGGTTGCATACATCTGATTCCTGTAACCACCCCTGCCTCTACCTCGGGTGAGACTACATCTGCTTCACAGGTGTTGTCGAAAGGGCCGGTAGATAGGGTTTTGTTGGTGCGCTGTTGTAGCATTGAACCCTGGGTCTACCCCTGTGCCAACAAATGGTTCCGTTGCTAGGACTTGAAACTGTGATTGCTGGGAACTGAGAAAGAAGAAGCTTGGGGCAAAGATTCATCCTGAAAATTGGAAGCTCTGTGCATGGACCTGTGCCCTAGTGCACAGTAATCCACTTGATATGATAAGCTCCGTGCTAAAGAAGGAAGGACAGATCTGAAGAAAAGAAGTCAGATCTGAACGCTTTGTGCTCTAATAAAGGTTAAAGTGGAAGTTTCTAAAGAAAAGAGGTCATATCTATAGAAAGAGGTAAGATCCGTAAGCTCTGTGCTCTGATAGAGGTAAGAACAACTAAAAGTTTTTAGATCTGGAAGCTTTATGCTCTGTAAAAGTAAGATAAGTGAAAATTTTTGTTTCTAAAATATGGATCTAGGTATGCTTGATAGAGTCTGTCCTAGCTTGAAAACTAGGGCATTGTTAGATGAAATAAGGTTTGATATGAATAGATCCGGTAATAATAATGATAAATATGTTATACCTATGCATAGAAAGAATGTTTGGACTAACCAATGGATGCAGGATCCTAGAAAGAATTTTTTGTAGGCTAGCTACCATGATTCTAGTGTGCAGTACAAAAGAGGCTGGGGATCATTCACAAGAAAGAGAGGATTAACCTTCTGTTACAGTTGCAGAAAACCAGGCCATCTAGCTAAGGAATGCCCGGGTGGAAGACCTAGTTGTCTCTATTGCAAAGCTTTGGACCATGAAGTGTTGGATTTCCCTAGAATGATTGCTAAGCTTGAAAGAATGAATCTGAATGAAGAAAACCCTAAGACAGCTCTATAAATAGCCGAATCTCAGAAATAATCAGAGAAAGTATTGATACAGATGAAAGAAACCCTGAAAGAACATAAAGATGCCCGATTACCAGAGATCTTCAAAGAAAAGGAACAAGTTGAAGAAAGACTAGGGGACTTCGACATTGACTGTATTCTTGATGAAGAAACACAAGTGAACATCATGCCAGAAAGAAATTGGGAAGTTATAGGGAAGCCCGCCATGATTCCTTCACTGGAAGGAATATGACTATTCAGAGGAAAACTGATAATGTTATGTGGAAAACTCGCTTAGATACCTATGACAGTCAATGGAACTTCTACTGAAGAAGATTTCAAGATTATTAAGTTTATTGAGGACAACGCCCCGTTTACTATGTTACTTGGAAAACCTTGGATTAAGAGAGATCAAGCCAGAAAGGAAGAAGAAGAAAAAGTTTTAGAACAATAGAGACAAGAGTTAACAGATTTCATGACCATAAGGATTGTGAAGTTGATTGAAGAACAGGAGAACAGATCAAAGCCATTTATCGTTAGAGGCCCAGATGTCGAAGCTGAAAGAATGTCAGAAGGCTCACAGAAGCCTGAAGCACATGTCCCAAAAAAAGAATAATTATTACCCTTGGGTCTTAGGAGAGAATCTCAGTAGTGCGAAGTACCTATGTTCAAGGAAAATAAGAATCAAAATGGAAAGATAATCCCCGAGACGAAGCTCACTGGAAAAAAGTCTAGGAAACTAAGTAAAAGGAGAGCTAAGATCGAAAGACTACAAAATATTTCAGAGGAAACCTCACATAATGGGAAACTTGAAGAAATTGAACTTCGTCGAGACATCAGACGAGCGACATAGGCCACTTCGCCGAGGTGAAGCAATATAGCCATTGGAATTTGATATAACCGTTTGACTACCGCTCTGAATGGGTCGAAAAGCATTGATGTTTCACCACTAGACCATTAGACCGCACCATAAACGGATAGAACATGAGTTAATGACACCTCATACCCGTTGCAAGTAGACCGTTGCTAACTTTCTTACTTAGTCCGCCGCACCACGCACCAAGAATACCTTTTGCTAACTAAGAACTTGAGCCCATAGCTTGAGATTATTTTGCACTGTGATCATCGCCTTGTTCCCGTACCCTCCACTGTAGTTTCTGAATCCATTTCACACCTGATATAATCGACCCCGAGCATGTATGTCAGATGAGTTCAACGCAGTAGAGAAAGCAGTTGAAGAAGTTCTGATTGACTTAATGGCTGAGAGAGTCATGTTAGAAAGAAGGATGTCTGCGGGTGTGCAAGCGTCATCAACAGGAGGAATCCAAGATTCTCCCTCAACTACTCGTGGAGCAGGACCTTCCCGAACCACGACAAAGACAAGAACAAAGAACATAGACGACATTGTGAACGCCAAGCTTATTCCACGCATTCTGTCGACTTACATACCACCTCTGAGTGGTGGGATTAACTGTGATAGTGTACCCAGAGACTTCGAGTATACTTTGATCACTGCATACCTTCTGAAAGGGGTGTGCGCAGTTCAAGCCGATTAAGAAAAGCTCACAGCATTGAAGTTTAGTGACTTCAACCTCGACGATAGGAAAGTCTACAATATGCTTTCCCCACACGAGTATCTAACAAAGATGAAGGGAAAGAACTCGAAGATCGTCCCATAGTCTTGGACCCAGAACTGTGCGCAGTTTACATTGTTGAATGTTATGAAGATCCCACACTTTGGCAGACACTAGGAGGTGAATGCGTGCGTAAAGTTGCTTCTATATTGCTATCACAAAGGATACCTATGGCTAAACCGACACATCACTGTGGATCCGACCTTGATCAATTAGATCAGAGGGCTTAGCATGCAAGGCCCTAACCCATAGGAGTTCTACCCTGGCAAGACCTCCGAACGAGAATTAGTGCAGAAAATTAAGGAAACTTATGGTGATGTCGAGAAGGGAAGACAAGGCTACAAGTTAGCCTCTATCCAGAGTGGCTCAGTGTGGCTTTCCTGTCAGCTGATCGTGGGAAATTTAGTTCGTAAGAATAGACCAACTCTAGTGATCAGATTCATTGTCAACCTCGCAGGGAAGTGCATAGAGGGATTACAGATGAACTGGGTGCAGTACCTTGTCAACCAACTAGAGATTGATTGCAGATAAGTGCAAGACCAAGGGTATGAATTCCACTTTAGTTGGCTTCTTATATTGATCGCTTTCATTTCCTGGGAGCTACCAGAAGGCGCTACTTTCCCGGATATAGAACCCTTCAAACCACTGGCCGTGAAGTTTTGTACGCTGTGGTATTCTAGCGACATGAGCAAACAGTGGCAGTGAAATGCCATCTTCCACGCCTACTACAACCAGTTGAAGATCGCAATCCAATCTACATCGCACATCACCCTGAACACACTTTACAGGTTTAGACCCTTGATGAAGTTCAGCGTGGACCACCACTTCACCTACATTACAGTGCGCGCTGATGAGCATAAACAACAACTCTAGTCATATTACAAATTGACAGAAGATGACTTGGAGGAGATTACTAAGGAATGGTCGGTAGACCTCCCTGTTCCAGTGGAACCCACAAAAATGTCTGATGTGGATAGCCCTGAAACTATGCCGGACACACCTGGACCAAGTAAAACAAAGGAAAATGACAAAGTGCATGATGTCCATAGCACATCGGTGGAGACATATTCGACCTCACCTGAGCAGGGAGATGATGGTGGAGAACTAGGTGGCACAGAAGTCGAGCAAAACAAAGGCGAAGTTACTCCACCTAGAGATGAAGAGGATCCAACCAAGAAAAGGAAGATTACCTTGCTAAAGCCTTCATCCCGAAAGAAATCCAGAGCCACCAAGGCTACATTTAAGACTACCCTCACCTCAGACGACTTCAACTTCTTAGTCGCTGCATTGAATGATGCTTCATTGGAGATCACAAAAAAGAAAGAAGCAAAGCAGGAGGAGGTATTCAGCCGAATCAAGGGAGAACTTCGAGAAGTGAAGCAGTCACTACAATCCAACCACACAGTTTCTATTGCACCCTCGACAAGTGGAACAAAACAACTAGGAGATAAGCCAGCCCAACTGCACCAGATTGCCAATAAAGTTGAAGCTCACCTTCGACGAGCTCAAGAAGAGACAGTACAAGCTACCCAAGATTTGGCACAGGCACAGAAAGATATGCTAGAACAACAGAGTAATGCAGAATAGGAAAAACTAGCTCTTCAAGCAAAGTGGGAGAAAGAGAAAGCAACGCTACAACAAGATAGGGAACAGTTGCTCACAGAGAAACTTGAAGTACAAGAAAGGGTTCATAGAGCACTTCACTTTGTGACAATCCTCAAAGTCCAGATAGAAGAATGAGTTCCACAGCAGGTGGCACAACTAGAAGGAGTGATCCAACAACTTCAGCAGTGCATCGCAGACATGGAACTTCACACTGTGCCCGAGGCACCTCAAGAAGTAAGAGATCTAAGAGAGGCCACTGTCCGAAGCGCAGTTGACCGACTAAAATCCTTTGCCTTGGAATACAAGCAGCTAAGCTCTAGAAGCACCCAGACATATGAAAGCCTCATAGAAAGTCCATAATTACAGGTGTTAGAGTCACAGCTCCAACACGCACAACAACATGCAGACACATTACAAGCACAGCTAAAGGCCTTGTCACTAGTTGAGAGAATGAAGAGGTTTCCAGAGCAATGCATGACCCATCAGAAAGTACGTACACTCCAGAGTAAATTAATGGAAGTCTCTCAGTGACTTCAACCAGTGCAAGAAAAGGCATGTCAACTATTCACTGAACTTGAAATCCAAGGAGTAGAACTTGAACAGGTTGTGAGTACAGTAGAACAACACCTCGAAGGACCAGTCAATGGTGCAATTATTCAGGAGTTCACTGAGAAAGAAGTAGTATCACTGTAGCAGATCGAAGGATCTCGAGCCAAGCTCAAGGTGTTCAAAGCGGAATTGCTTAGACCAAAGTGACTCGAGATGAGTCACAGGTGAGTGTTGTTAGCCTCTTGGCCCTTGACCAAGTTTTGAGGAACACTTGGTCACATTTGATCGTTTTTGGGACTTTAATAGCCTGTCGAAGATGGAGCGCCAGATGAAGTAGAGATCATGGGATCTCGGCCCACTTTCGAGCCCCTTTTTGGGTTTTGGGACAATGTAATGGAAAGAGATGTCGGCCCGTGGGTTCACCCACGCTTAGGCCCACTTTTGTATGTATAAATAGATGTCTAGGCGAAGTAAGTAGGGGATGGTATCCTATCTATGTGATGTAATCTAAGTGCTAGTAGTGCTCTGTGCATGACTGTAGAAGGGCTACAGAGCTAAGTGCAAGTTATTATAGATATTATAGAAGGCTTTGTGCTACAACACAAGGAAGAAGGATCTAGCGAGCTGCGCATATCTTCTGTCCTGTGCACAGGAGGGTTTTTGATGACTGTGTGTTGTAACCGATTGAAGACATTAATAAAGAAGAAGAGTTGGTGGACGTAGCCCCAGGGTGGGGGTGAACCACGTACATGTTGTGTTGCTCTGCTTTGTGCGATGCATCAATGTGTTTCTATGTGATGCATGTTAGATAGATTTGATGTTGCTTTGTGCCTAATCATGTGAATGAATGCTAGATCAGACCTATATGGATGTGCTTAGTTCTTGAATCTGCTAGATTTAATATGTTCCTGTTATGTTAAGTGTTATTAGATGATGGATCTGGTTGCATATTGCGATACTCTGTAATTAGGGTACATCTGCGCTATTACTAAGAACTGAATATTGATGAAGGTTAATTGCTAAGTGCTCTATTAAGTGTTAGAATCACAAATCTGTACCCCAGCTAAGGTTACATACATCTGAGTCCTGCAACCACCCCTGCCTCTACCTCGAGTGAGACTTCATCTGCTTCGCAGGTGTTGTTGAAAGGGATGGTAGTTAGGGTTTTGTTGGTGCATTGTTGTAGCATTGAACCCTGGGTCTGCCCCTGTGCCAACATCGATACCATAGTATGAGTATTTCTGTTGTTGACAAAACTTAGCTTGGATTAGGATTCCTTTTCCCTGGTAGAGTTTTATCCCCAACTTCAGGGTGACCTGCTGTTGAGAGTTTATGAGTAGCATAGTCTATGGTTGGGAGGAATGTCTGAGGTCTGGATGCAGTTGGTGGATTTCCACATTAGATAAGTGTATTCTGTATATTTTTAATTACTCTATGTATAATTGTGTATTATGTTATGGTTTTTTCATGTATTATTATGCATGCATACATTTGTTGTAGTTTGTATAATCCTGTGTATATGAATGGAATTTTTTTATTTAAATTAATGGTATCAGAGTTGGTAATTTCGTGGGGCATTTCCCAACTTGAGATTGGGAATGATGCTACGTGGTATCATAGCAAAATTTTGTTGATTTTCTAGTAGTGGGGATGTTACAATGTGGTATTAGAGCTGTATTTTGGCGAGTTTGTAGTAGCGATGGATGCTACAATGTGGTATCAGAGCCACAAGTTCAAGACTGATCCTGTATGGGCCATAGATAGAGCGCTAAAGTTGAGTTTGCAGAGTCCGCATGCAAATTGTTCGACAAAATATTTGAAAGGGATGTCTGCAACATGTTTGTCGAAATTACTGTAGTGAAATTGAGGAAATTTGACGAATAATTGAGAAAATTTATCCTAGGGATTAAAAATCCCCAATTTTAATCTCAGTCTGGGCATTTTTGGAACTGTAATTGGTTGAATTACGAATTTTGAAAGTTGCATACAACCATGGCGAAATTGAGTGAAATTGGGTGAAATTAGAAAAAAACCCCAATTTTTGCAGTGTAATGCATGGATAATTCAATGTGGAAGAGTGAATTCCGCACGCAGAGGCCAAATTGATATGCTTGGACCAAAATTGGCCGCAAAAATATTAACTACGGAGTTCCATGGCTGTTGCCAAAGGAATTTTGAATTATGCATTGTTGAGAATTTTGGAGAAATTCAAAAATTGGAAAAATTAGGGTATTTTTCTATATATGACATCAACATGATGTGGCAGTGACGTGGAAAAGGTGATTTGGAGTGCCATAGTGGAAAGTGTATAGTGACATCAGGTGGGATGGTGGTAGGTGATGTGGAAACTATGTGTGTGGGTGGTTTAGTCGATACCATAAACCATCGTCGCATGGGGCTGAAGCGTTTTGACTTCCGACCCTTGTACCATGCAACATTGCTTAGACCGTGTCGCATAGCATGGGGAAACCATTGTCCAAATCGAAGGGGTTGTTAAAACTTGTGAACTTTTTGGGAAATCTCGCTCAATCTTAGCCGTTGGATTTGGGGTAACATGTAAGTTCATATGCACCAAGGAAAAGGTGCAGGATGGGACTCGCCCATCCTTGTGATCAATAAAAAGGTGCCATGTGGGACTTTTAAAGTCAAGGTGGGACCCCTTGTACCATCCATGGTAAAACAATGTGCCAATTGGGCATGTGTGTTCGTAAAATGTCAGTATTTTATTGAATTTCAGGCTTTCGTAAAAGAGAGAGAGATAGAGGAAAAAGATAGGAAGGAAGAGAAGGATGACGAGGCAATTCAGGAGGCTGACAGGGCATCATCTCAGGATTCGAAGTGGACCCAAAACGTCAAAACAATTCGCATGTAAGAAGAAATCAATTAATTTTCTTAGAAAATTACAATGTTTTGCAGGTCATGAACTTGCAAGCAATTTTTGAAGGCCTAAACGACATATTTAGGTATTCAAAAACCACAAGAACAAAGTGTATGAAGGCACAATTTATCTTTGCAGCTCAAATAAAAGAGCTATGAGAGTTCTTTCTAACAACATAAACCGTTCGTCAAACAGAGCTAGGATGAGGAAGTTATAGGCCAAACAATGCAAGGTAAAATTTTGGGTATCTGTTCACTCCAGAGGCCATAACTTCCTACTCAGATGTCAGATTGGGGTACAAGAGTAGTCCACAAAAATATCTTGAACCATAGAAGACATTCATGGAGTTTAATTAAGTTTCTAGGTACATGAAAGTGTAAAGAAGGACGTAGAAGACTCCTGTAGCATTCAAGGATAAAAATATAACTAGGCCTTAAACTTCAACAGGTTGTATCTAGCAGCCTGAAGCTCAGATTAAGGTGAAACTTGGTTAGATTGTTAAAAGTGAGGTCATGAAGACACCCAATTTAGATTTTGACAAAATACTCAAGGGGTAAGTGTATGGATGCAATAACTATTAATGTTATGGTAGCTACAGGAGGTATTAACCTCCACTTGTGACCTTTGATGAGATTAGAATATTCCAGGAAGCAAGAAGAACCCTAAAAGACTTGGACATAACCCTAGAAGTAAAGTCAGCTAAAGAGAATATTTTATATTGAGTCTTTAGCCTCCAGAAAGAGAAGTCGACCCAGATATCCTGGAAAGAGTAGTATAAATATAAGGCGCCAGAGCTCTTTTGAAACACACAAGTCGCAACTACAGATATCCAGTAGTGCACAAGTCTGGGGAGAAACTACAACTGTAGTTACTGCAACCTGTAATTTTGGTCTTTCTAGGTTGGAATTTCTGATCAATCTTGGTTATCTTTGCTTGGTGCATTATCCTTGGTTGGCTATTGAATTCTACCAAAATTCCTCTCTCTGTCAAGGTCAAGGTGCTCGAGAGTGGCATTCGTGCCTATGATTGGGTGACAATATTGCTATATTGTGTATGGGTAAATGAGCAGACCCACTTTTCTAACAGGTTATGGGCCCACACCTCCTTCATTCAGTCTAACCACTAGAAGGAATCTAAGCCATAAGGTTATCAATCTCATTGAAGAACTGTCGCTAGTGTTTCTAGCAGGTGCAGTTACTGAAGCACTGTTGCTAAGGTTACTAGCAGGTGCAGTTGCAAAAACACCTTATGATGGAACACCTTACTCAAGGAGAAGATATTTTAGTGTGCCTTAGTCCAACGTACCTCTGGGCACTCTCAAAAGGCAAAAACATCAAGGTTGAGATTTTGGGTCAAATTCAAAGTTTGACCAGTTATCAATCAACATAAATCATGAATGAAAAGATGAATCATCTACACTATTTAGCTCTCATAGGAACTCTTGAAGATGACATGTGGATAATTGATAGTGGAGCTTCCAGGCATATGACATGAGACCAAGTTAGACTCTCTAATTTGAATGAAAAGAGGACATCCTACAAGGTAGAACTTGGAGATAAGAACACCTATCTAGTCGAAGGAATTGGTCAAGCCACCATCAAAATGAAAACATGTAACAATGTTCATTTGAGAAATGTCTTATATCTACCTAGTTTATAAAAGAATCTTGTATCCATATCCTACCTAGAATACAAAGGAAACATAATAGCCTTTGTAGATGGAAAAGTATTATCTTGGTCTAGAGACTCCAACATAGAGAATGCTAGAGTTATTGGAACCCGTGAAGGAAGACTATACAAACTACTAGAACGCAATGATGAATCTCTTGTACACGATGAAGTCAATCCCGATGAACTTTGGCATATAATGTATTCTCATATCAACTATCAAGCATTACCTTTCCTCGAAAAGATGGTTGAAGGAATACCAAAACTACAATCTACACATGAAGGAATTTGCAAAGGATGTGCTCTTGGTAAGAATGTTAAGAAACCATTCTCAAGCAACAATAACAGATCTAAGGAAATCCTAGATCTAATATATTCGGATGTTTGCAGTTCGATGCTAGTCAAATATCTAGGAGGTTCTATTTACTATGTAATCTTCATAGATGATTACTCAAGAAAGACTTGGTTATATCTCTTGAAGACAAAGGACGGAGTTTTTCAGCAAGTTTCAAGAATTCAAAGAAGAGATAGAGAACCTCACAAACAAGAAAATCATGACCTTGAGAACAGATAATGGAGGAGAATACACATCCAAGTAATTTGTTGCCTTTTTCAAATCAGTAGGGGTTAGGAGGGAGTTAACTGTTCCGCATAATCCTCAATAAAATGGTGTAGCAGAAAGGAAGAACATATCTATTGAAGAAACTATGAAGGAACTAATGAAGAATCAAGGTTTATCTATGTATTTGTGGGGAGAAGAAGCCATGAAAACAATATATATTTAGAACACAATTCCCCATCACATATTGAAGGATATGACTCCAGAAGAAGCCTTCTCAGGAAAGAAACCTAATGTGGAACACTTAAGAATCTTTGGATGCCCTATTTACATTCACATCCATAAGGATAAAAGGAAGAAATTAGAACCCTCACGAAAGAAGGGCATACTTGTGGGATACAATGAATCATCCAAATCCTATAGAATATATATCCCAGAACAACATAAGGTTGAAGTTAGCAGAGACGTAACCTTCAATTAAAATATGGCTTTCAAGAAACCCATAGAAGAAACTATAGAAGAACAAGAGTATGAAGAGCCTAAAGAAGAAAGCACATGTCTTCTAGAAAGTGAGAATGAAGAAACATAACAAATTGATCATCCAATGCAACCATGTGAACCTATTGAATCAATCATTGTACCCAAAACCAGGAAATATCCAACTTGGCTTGAAGCTACTCTACAAGAAGCAAAAAGAATCAAATCCCCAAGTGGCACCTTAAAAAAAAGAAAAAATCCCAAAAGATTCTCCAGTTATGCAACATGTATGACACAACTTCTAAATGAAGAACCCGCCACATTTGAGGAGGCATCTCAAAAGAAAAAATGGAAAGAAGCCATGACAGAAGAACACCAGTCCATCATGAAAAATGATGTATGTGAAATTGTGCCTAGACCCAAAGAAAAATTAGTTGTAACTTCAAAATGGGTCTATAAGATCAAACATGCAGCAGACAGAAGCATGGACAAATACAAAGCAAGGTACGTAGCTAGAGGGTTTTACCAGAAGGAGGGAGAAGACTATGACAAGACATTTTCTCCCGTTTCCAGATATACTTCTATTAGAGCCATTATGTCTCTTGTTGCTTCCATGGGATGGAGTTTACATCAGATGGATGTAAAGACAACTTTTCTAAATGGAGCAATCGAAGAAGAAGTATACATTGAACAACCTAAAGGATTTGAAGTACATTCCAGAGACACTCATGTTTGCAGATTAAAGAAAGCCCTGTATGGACTCAAGTAAGCTCCAAGAGCTTGATATGCTAGAATAGCCAACTACTTAATAAGACTTGGTTTCTCCAAGAGTCATGCAGATCCAAATCTCTACTAAAAAGTCGTGAACAATGCACATGTGATTCTACTGCTATATGTTGACGATTTATTCTTGACAGGTGAAGAGTCTCTCATCACCTAGTGTAAGAAGGAATTAGCTTCTGAGTTCGATATGAAAGATCTTGGTCTCATGCATTATTACTTGGGACTAGAAATATGGCAGAAACATGGTGAAGTATTCCTTGCACAAGGAGAGTACGCAGTGAATATACTTCAGAAGTTTGGAATGATGAATTGCAAATCCATGGACACTCCTATGACCACATATATAAGAAAACTAAGAGACTCAGATTCTGATCCAGTAGACTCGTCCCTATATCGACAATTGATTGGGTCATTGATGTATTTAGTGAATACTCAACCATATATTTTCTTTGTTGTAAACACTCTAAGCCAGTTCCAGGTGGAACCCAGACATGAGCATTGGACAACTGCAAAGCATGTTCTAAGATATATTCATGAGATTCTAAACTATGGTTTACGATATACCTTATCAAGTGATATACAACTTCATGGATTCATAGATTCAGATTGGGCAGGGAGTGCAGAAGACAAAAGGAGTACTTCAGGGATGTGTGTTAGCTTAGGCTCCGCTATGATATCTTGGGGTAGTAGGAAAAAAAATTCTGTCGCAGTCAGCACACTAGAAGCATAATATATGCCAACATGTGAGGCATGCACATAAGAAGTATGGTTGAGAAAGATGATTTCTGGATTATTTGATCAGGTTCCAGATTCGACCATAATATACTGTGACAATCAGAGTTGTATAAGGCTATCTGAACAACTAGTGTTTCATGAACGGTCGAAACACATTGAGATAAAATACTACTTTATTTGAGATAAAGTCCAGGAAGGAGAAGTGAAGCTCCAGTATATCTCCACATATGAGAAGACACCAAATATTTTGACAAAGCCTTTGTCCAGGATAAAGTTTGCATACTTATGCGACAAGTTGGGGATCATGGAGATAACTCCCTTAGATGAAAGAGAAGATATGGCTCTCCAGTTTGGGAGGGAGCACTGATATATCATTGATTTATGGAAAATCATTTTCCATTTTGGAAAATGGTCCAGAATAGGCAGTTCCTTTCCAGTTTGGAAAGTGGTTTGAGATTTTCTCAAGGACAAGCATTTTCCAGTTCGAAAAATGGTCCAGATCGGACAATCATTTTTGTAATGAAAATTGTCTGATAGATTGATGATGTACCATAAGCAACGATTCCCCTTGTGACCAGTGTGGGGGAATGGTCTAGGACAATCATTCTTCTTGGCAGTCACTTTCAGTAGTGGTGAAGTAGAATGGTTCGCCTTGCCGGATAGTCATTATTTTGAAGTTCATAGTTGTGAGCAGTTTCAAAAAATGGTCCATTTTGGAGTTTGGTGCAGGACAATCACTTCCTTAGGAAATGTTCCAGACAATCATTCCCTAGGAAAAATTCATTCTCTCTAGGTTGCACTATGTTTAGTGTAAGGCCTGAATTATAGAGCCTCATATAAATAGATACTTTCTAATCTACTACTTTAATTGCTGCAACTTAGTTTAGAATTTCCTTTCTTGATTTTCTTTCTACCAACATAATAATTGACAACATCATGATAATCAACAACAAGCTAATAACAAGAACATACTAACAACATAGAAACAACACAACAAGCTAATAACAACAACATGCTAACAACATAGAAATAACAACATACTAACATCATAAAAATCAACAACAATATAATGACAAAAATGCATAAAGTATCTACCTCAACCTGAAGCTTAGTTGATTTAGCCCTTTCTTGGTTGTTGAAGATCCTGCCCAACTGCCCAAAATGAGTATTAACCTCTCGGCCAACTAGGAACAACCTCTTGATCAGCTCTCTAGCTCCAGAAATCCTTGCGGTTTCCTGGCCCTCGAGCCTAAAATTTCTAGCAACAACAATGTCCCTGAGAGAGTTCCCAAAAACCAAACTGTTCACTAAAGCTCCTCCTTTCAGAATTTATTCCTCCTCCTTCTTCCCCAATTTCACTTCCCAAAACCAAACAACAAAAATATCCCTCTCCAAGTCCTCTCCCCTCTTCCTTATCCTTCTCCCTCGAATCCCTCTCCCTCATTCAATTCTCCAACCGCCTTATCCCCCATTAATTACTCAACCACCTTATCCCTCCCATTAATTACTTCAACTACCAATTTTAGTAATATTATAATAAAGACTCAATAAATTTATTTTAATAATTAATTAAATTAATATTTATCAACAATGCTAATTAAATGATTAATTAGGGTTGTTACATACACCCACCCTTCAAGAAACTTCGTCCTGAAGTTAAAGTAATTTACAATACAAGGGTAATGACACATGGTTCATACATCCACATCAAATAAACAACATCATCAATTTAAAAACATTTATACATAATAGTGTACATGTGCAAGGAATGCATGTGTAGCTAGCACATACACGACTCACACATGTACTAATGACAATAATTATCACACCTATAGTAATTCTTGTATGCATCCAATCCAATCAACAAGACCATTCATTTCATAAAAGATAGTAAACCATTTAAAATGTTCGCAAAATCCCTCAATTATAATAGTTTAGCACAAACAACATTCATTTAGATAATTGTAGTTCAATTAAGAAATTATAAATATACATATATACATATTTTCTTTTCAAAAGAGGGAAAACAATAAATTTTACTATAAGGCAAAATCCCCGCACACTCTCAATTACTTCTATTCATCCTTCCTCCCTAACTTACTTTCATCTTCCATCCCTATCCTTCCTCTGTTAGACTATCTTGGAGCGTCAACTATATTGACCTAACTTCAAATAGAACCTGTAAGCGGAAGTGTCAACTGTCTTGACCAAGCTTCCCCAACATGCAACTGACAGTCATCATCACACGTCTCGGGGAGCGTGATCTAACACCACGCTCCCATGACTCCAGGTTTCAGAGGATACATGGTGGGAATTGCCTTCACCCGTCCTAATAGGACTACGGTCCACACCCTACCATGGAACATACAATGGGACTGTGTTGTTGGGAATTTTTTCATCGTATATTCAGTTTTAGGCAGTCTCGCCACCTAAAAAATCTGCACTTGTCCACAAATCATAGCAAGGCATTTGAACCAATATAATTTCACATACAAGATTCATACCATACTGTTTCCTGGTTGATGTTCAAGACATCAACCTTTTATCATCATTATTCTTTGGCTATTTCATAGCCTATTAACCTGCATATTAGTCTATAACACAAAACCATACATATCCATGCATTATCATCATGTAAATGCATTTAATCACAATCTCAATTCAGTATCCACATACCAACAACTTTAAATGTCAAATTTTTCAAGTTAGAAATAGATTGCATAATATCCATCATAATTCAAATAATGTTAAACATTCATAGAATTGACATTCACATAGGTTCATATGTCTTAAAAGTTCAAGTGTATCATTAATAGTTTTACAGTGAATAGAAAATAAATATGATTAGGCCTTAAGTAATTCCAGTTGTCTAAGTCAAAAGGTGGCATTACATACACCCAACATTCGGGAAAACATATGCCCGAGGTGGTCAAAAAAGTGAGGGATGATCTTGATGTATCATATCTACATGATACTTGTTGACACTAGTATATATTCCTTCCTGGGTGCATCGTTAGAACTTTCCAAACTCATTCCTCTCACTAACGACCCATTATGTATTTATATATGCTATTTATCTACTATACTTTATTGTATGCACTTTGCATCTTCCTTGACACATTATACCTTTTTTCTCTCTCTCTCTCTCTCTTATACATTCTAACCATACTTATCATGCCCACTCCTACTTACTTGCCTCTCATTAATCCACCTCTATATTAATAACTAATGTATTGCTTACTTATTCATATAATATTGTTCTTATTACCTTTATTATTATTATTATTATACATCATTTAAATCCCTTTTCATTTATACATTTACACCTTCTATTCCTCAAACAATGTACTGATTTACTCACCCCATATGTTGTCTTTATTTCACAACCCTAATTATATATTTGTCCTAATACTTCATTTTCTATAACCATTATTTATTATTTGTCATATGTCTTATTCTCTTTTTCGGCCTATCCATCTCCGAGCTCCATATTACCATCTTTATCACTCCCATTTTATTTGAAACTTATATACTTGCATTATATATTTATTCAATACTACCAGATATTGATGATCATATATCCTCATCATCATCTATTTATATACCTTTTTTTTATCCTATATATACCACCATTATCTTATCTTATGTGTACTTAACTCCACACCAACTCTTTGTCTAAATCACACACTATCTTTATCAATTACTATAACATACACATTGTATACCTTTAAAATGTTATTTACCTTATTTATTATCCCCTAAATTCACTTCATAAACTCCTATAAATAACCTATTATCATATTACATAATCGAACATATATGATTTGTTAGCACTCCGTAAATCCATTTGGATGATAAACATACGACGAAGGTAATTTTTTCAACCAACTTTGAGACTCAAAACTAGCCTTTCGGATCTGGAGAGGGCTCTCTCAGAATGGGTTCTGGTTATATTGGCGCAGGAAGGTAAGACTTGGGCTATGGGGTCGATCTGAGGAAGAGACAGGACAAATGACTCAGTGACTAGACTTGAGAGGATAAGGCTAGGAGAGCAACAACCTTCAGTGTAAAACCGTAATGTGTGGCAGGAGAAATTACAGGAAGTAACTCAGGAGCGCCACTGTGGAAAAATTCAGAGTTAGCTTTAGAGGAAAACGTTTTGTCTAAGTGGCGCGAACAAGGGACACTGTACAAAAAATCTGAAGGTTCGATAATTCGTTTCGAAATATGAAAAAAGAGATATGAAATAAATGTAACAAGAAAACACATATGCAAAGAAAGAAGCACAACACATCCAACTGTTACAACTAGAATCTTTTCATCAAGTCACAGGACCTTTGCATTAAATTCTGGTCAAAACTTTAGATTACATACAATAACTATCGTCTACCAAATTTTCCAACCAACCTGGCTTACATGGAAAATATAAAGTATATAACGAGGGTGCCTCTTGGGCTACCCTGTTTCCTAATCGCTAACCCTTAGAACTAGGAAAACTGAGCAACATGGGCTGGAGAATCTTCGCATAGTGTTTCCAAAAATAGACAATAATCACGCCTTTTTACTTATGACTGTTCACAGTTTCGCCATGGGATCTGATCATCGATCAGGCTTTGGCATGGAGAAAAGATGAGTCACTATATTCCTTCAAGCAGGTGTCCTGGCGAACATGTGTCTATTAGGAGCTTGCTATTTGTAAATAATGACTTCGATTTCTGTGATGTGATCATTTCCTGAGAGTTGCGCGTAGTAAGCAGCTGTTAGATTGTCATGGCCATTATCGAAATGGCAGCATGCTTCAGAGAAACGTATCATTAAAAACTGCCAATGTTTGTCTCATCTTTAGCGGGTGTAGAGATGTGTGCCAGCTAAACTTGTTTTTCTTGCGCATTGGCAAGAGATACATAGACTTCTTTCTCAGTCATTTCACACTCTCTGGAATGTTTCACATGCCTTTCTTCCATCAGTCTCTGTGCTTATCACAACTGTACAATGGTGTCTTGCGCCTCTCCGAGCTGCCTTTTCAACCATGCCACGTTCCCTTCACGACCCTGCATTACAAACGCTTCCGTGGTCTTTATCACTAGATGTCGCCTTAACTCCATGTTTTCCTAATAGAGCTCAAGGATGGCCAGTTTCGCTCACTCCAGTTGCTGAGATGGCACTTGCTCATTCTCTCCTATGATATCCACTCTCCTTTTTTTGCTCCTGTCTTCGCAGATCGATCCCCCAACAAGTTCTAGCCAGATGACGTGCCTGAGTCATTCTTTAACTATCAATCTAACACACGGTTCTTCTAAAATTCGAGCTTCTACAATCTCCCGATTTTTCCTTGGCATGCCCCTCCTCCGAGACATTTGTTTCTCGGGAGAGGGGGCTCTTACTATCTTCCCTTCCTATGTGAATCCCTCCATTTCAGATTTTCCGTGAATTGATCTGGTCTTCTCTGCAAGTAAAAGAATAGTTCCTTTTACGTCTTTGGGAATGCCTGCCATAGGTGAGAATGAATTCCAGTCCCTTTGGGGCTCGAACCTTACAGTTCTGCTTCTCCGCGTGCCTTTCCTTGCACTTTGAGAGGTTTCCATGACGCGACCAAGGTGAAATCTACGCACAATGTATCCAACAAACACACAGTAGGGAAGGCTCTGATCACGTTGGACTGGCAAGGGAAATCACAAATAGAGTTTAGGCTTGGTTCTACGACCGGAGAGAATGCCGAGCATCCGGGATTTATAACAAATCGGACAGGAGAGGAAATCATGCTGGAGGACAACGAATTCATGGCGACGAGATGTTCCAAGTCAAGTTGTAGGTTTTCCATGGCAAATCCCCTCATGTAGGATACGGGTGATAAGGTTTGCTGGTCATGCATGATACGAACGCCGTGATTTTTCATTCCCTCGGCCTCCATGGTGAACTGATAATAACTGTTGTACTTGCTGACACGACCTCTATTAACCACTTGAATCGACCTAGGGCACATAGAGACTGGTTTCTCGACAGGACTCGACTTTCTTGGAAAAGACATACCCGTACCTCTTATACAAGTTTCGAATCTGACATCCCTTCTTGTTTCCAAGGGCCAACCAAACACTTGCTGACCTCAAGCTCACGATGTTACATACCTGACTTCACATGTTCGGGCACATGGGTCACGACGTGACTTTAAAACCGACTCTAAATTGGAAAGAAAAATGGCGGCACTAACAACTGGCTCCAACGGGGATGCTATCCTCCTTGTGAGGTAGAAAATAACGGTAGACCAGGTGCCTGACCATTGGGATTTATTTGACCTCTAGACATTGGGAAAAACAAACTAAACCTATTGACACATCTTCTAAGACTTCGACATAAACTTAGGGCCTTCACTTCGAGCTTCAATTTTCTGCTGACCTACAGACTTGACGCAAAATAAAATGACTATTTACAATGACAAATGACTTAAATAGATTTTATTCCATCAGGTAATGTTTTAAGAACCTGCCGTTTACAGGGCCCCAATCAAAACTTTCTCCATCTAATCCTTCTAGAAA
>JZKD02S1677564.1:21780-39097 GCA_000966675.3 Picea glauca
TTGATTGGTCTGTGATCCAGGTGGAACCGGAGGGAGAATTTCTACCAGAACCCCAATTCATATTGGACAGAAAGGAAACCCCGCTACGGAACCAAACCATTGCACAGGTCAAGGTGCAGTGGAAGCATTTTGGCCCAGATGAGGCTACATGGGAAATGGAGGATGCCATGAGATAGGCATATCCGAATTTGTTTACTTCTGTACATACCATTCATGTTAGTAGATAAGAACATTGAGGACGATGTTCCTTTTAAGGGGGGGGGGGATTGTAACACCCTGTTTCCCCCAGCTTGTAAATATAACTGGACTGGCCAAGTACTATGGCGAACTCATAAATGTGAATATGTGATGTAAATGGACCTTGAGGAAAAGGTCAATGGATGTGAATAAAATTTTGAATTTATTGCAGGACTGCTGAGAGGGGATGTGCATAAAAAGAGACCATGATGGCGGTGGAGGGCACCTGGAAAGGTGGCGTTAACTTCCATCGAGAATTAATACTGTATTTGGACTCCACTGGCCCGGAGAACCAAAAGCGGCTCGCTGGCCCTGAATTAAATGTCCCGCACGCTGGTAGGTAGATGGTTTAATGAGGGATGGGAGGTGAAATTCCCATCCGTAGAGTCGTCAAGCCTGATCAGCATGAGGGTAATCGCGCCACACGCAATCTCGCAAGAGGATAAGGCGTGGGGTAGAAGCAATTGCGGGAGAGACGCGAGGGGAGAACTCTGGCATTACGTAGAGTGAGTGATAGCAGAGAGGAAGGATTGCAACCTTTGCTCCTGGTCACCGGAAAATAGAGACGCAGTCTCACAACATCGTGGTCTCAGCTCGGGGGTGGCTAGTGGTAAATCCGCTGGGAGTCGCTAAGCCTACGGTTGGGTGGAAACAAGCACCCCTCTCAGCAGTTGCTTGACCCCTGGTGTTATCTCTGATAAGTGTCTTGCCTCTGGCATCTTGATATATATATATATGTGCTTATTCTGATAATTATGCTCTTAAGTTGTGAAACTGTGAATGATTTCATTATAAGAATGATTGTATGGTGTTTTGATCAGTACTAGTAGTTGTATATTTATATGGAAGGACTACGTATGGTTTATGTCCTCACGAATTCATTATTTATGTGCGTACTGATCTAATTCTGACTTCACGCCTGGTTCTCGGGAAGACGACATCCTTATATACCTCAGGTAGTACCCTGAGTAAGTCCCCCCATAGAGGTACCTTCCTTGAAAAGCCCATCAACAACCGGGAAGGCGGTTGTGAAGGCGTAAGGCCTTAGTAACCCTGCATAAGGAGGAACGATCCTCTTGAAAACCGAGATGATAGCATAAGGATGAAGTAACGAATCGATAGATGAGATCCCGTTGGGAGATCTGTGGTCACTCACGACCGTCATATAGGAGGAAGAAGGAGCTGGAAAGTTAAGTACCTTAACCTTATAGGTATTAATCGACGGACGAGATTTCATCGGGGAATCTGCGGTCACCCATGACCATTAGATTAGTATGAGAAAGTAGGGCGTTAACTTCCTTACCACTTGGTTTTCTTGTGTCTTTGTGGGTAGCGAAGAGTTTAGGACCGTAGATCCCAAAGGTTCATGAGAGTATCTGGACCATGGATCTTTTCCAAGCCCAGGGAGTCATGGAAGAATGCATGGGTAGGAACCATTATGAGCCATCAGATCTTGGCTGAAGAACCCAACAGTCGTTGGATCTGTTAAGAGTTACCCGAGGGTTAAGACTCCAGTGTATTAGGGAAGAAAAACCCCGGAACGGATCTAATCCGTCTGATTAATGGAGGCCACGTGTCAAGAGATCACCCAGTTCGTAAATCGGGAATCGCAGGATCGGGAATCCTATTGACAAGAGTTCGGGACTTTCCATTGTGGAAACCCCGGAGTAGGTCTGAGTCGTCCGAGTAACGGAGGCCACGTGTCGTAAGATCTCCCATTTCAGGAAATCGGGAATCGCAGAATCGGGATTCCTGTTGACCAGAGTTCGGGACTTTCCATTGTGGAAACCTCGGAGTAGATCTGAGCCATCCGATTAACGGAGGCCACTTGTCGTAAGATCTCCCATTTCGAGAAATCGGGAATCGTGGAATCGGGATTCTTGTTGAAAAGAGTTTGGGATTTTCCATTGTGGAAACCCTGGAGTAGATCTGAGTCGTCCGATTAACGGAGGCCACTTGTCGTAAGATCTCCCATTTTGGGAAATCGGGAATCGCGGAATCGGGATTCCTGTTGACAAGAGTTTGGGATTTTCCATTGTGGAAACCCCGGAGTATATCTGAGTCATCTAATTGACAGAGGCCACGTGTCGAGATATTAACCGCATCGGGAAATCGGGGATCGAGGATTCGGGAGTCCCGAGATCGAGAGTCTGGACTCTCGTGATGATAAACCCCGATGAACAGACGAGATTATTTCGGAGGATCTCAGGGTCTGTAATGACCGTTAGACCTGGAGATGAGACGTCAACTTAAGCTAGAACTTGAATATACTTTAGGATAAGCGGCGAGCAAATCTGGACGGCCAAAGTCCACCCGCCCAGATCAACGGCTGAGGTTCCATTCCGGAGCCCCCTTACTGTTCTGCCTTTAGTGGCAGGGGGGGGTCCGGAATTGGACACGCAACTCTCGAATGGTCGAGATTAACTCATCATGATCAACGACACTCAAGTGGATTCCGAACCCCCCTTGTTATTCTGTCTTTAATGGGGGTGGGGAGGGGGTCTGAAATAGTGTGGCGTGTGAAGTGGGGCCCCTCCTATTATGTCAACCACTGTGTCGCATTTCCCTCTCTACCACCTGTGTTCCACTTAACCGCGCAACGGGGCCGTTTCTCATTGGTTGTTCTCTGACCCTGTTGGGATTTGTTCCTATTAGCCATTTGCTAACCCTGTAGGGATTCGCCCCATTGGTCGATTGTTAGCCCTGTTGGGATTCGGCGGTTGCCAAGTCAAACGAATCGACATCACTATAGCTCCGAGGCGCGAAATATGAAAGAGGTATTGTGTTTGTTCGGACTGTGATCAGGACCCACGACCACATGGGAGCGGGGAGAGAGAAAGGGCCATCTTACGTTGGTTCTCCATGGATGTTTAGGGCTTCTGATTCGGCAGAAGACCAGGAAAAATCCAATTTAGGTAGTGGGTATGTGACAGTATGTGGACATCATCTACGTGTTGGAGAATACCAGACCCCTCCAGGTGTGAGTAAGACTAAGGCCATATTTCTCAAGCTCAAAGCGGTTAAGTTCTGCATCCTGGACAACTCACTCTACTGGAAAGATCCCAGGGGAATATTGTTGAGTTGTTTATTGGAAGATGACGCAAAGCGGGCTATACAAGAATTTAACAAAGGTGATTGTGGAGTACACCACTATTGGAATACCATTGTGCACAAAATCCTGAGGGCAGGCTATTACTGGCCTACAATTTTCACTAATGTATATAAGGAGGTCTCCAATTGCCACGAATGTCAAATTTTTGACGAAAGAAGAAAACTGCAGCCGTTGTCGCTAAAGTCGATCTCAGTCAAAGAACCTTTTATGCAATGGGGTCTAGATTTCATAGGAGAGATAAACCCACCATCCTTTGTGAAGCACAAGTGGATACTCACAGCCACTGACTATTTCACGAAATGGATAGAGGTGATCCCCATGAAACAAGCTACCGACGCAGTCATTATCCAATTCCTGGAGACAAACAGTTTGTTGAGGTTTGGGTGTCCCGTTAAGATCGTTACAGATAATGCAGCTGCATTCAAGTCTAAGAGGATGGAGAATTTTTTCTAGGATTATAACATAACTCTAGGGCATTCCACGACGTACTATCCGTAAGGAAACGAGTTAGCAGAATCCTCAAATAAAATCCTGAACAGGAATATTAAAAGACTCCTGCAAGAAAACAAGAGAACCTAGCATAAAAAGATTAACTACGTATTGTGGGAAGACCGGGTCACCACTAAGAAATCTATATCAATGTCAACTTTCCAGATCATTTACGGCGTGGACGCAATTTTCCCTACTTCACTCGGACCCCCAGTCAGGAAGCTATTGCAAGAACAGGAGGCCGAGCCAAATGTTGCACAAAGGATGATTAATCAGCTAATTCACACGCAGCAATAAAGAGAGCAGGTGTATAATCGGTCGCAGCTCCATCATGAAAAGATAAAGAAAGCCTTCAATAAGCATTCTAAGCCAGAAGATTTATGGTTGGGTGACATAGTTTTGAGATGGGACACAAGAGATGAAGGTAAAGGGAAGTATGCAAAGTTTGACCACCTTTGGACGGGTCCATTCAGAATCTACGATCGCAACAGAAAAAATGTTTATTTTCTAGAAGGATTAGATGGAGAAAGTTTTGATTGGGGCCCTGTAAACGGCAGGTTCTTAAAACATTACCTGATGGAATAAAATCTATTTAAGTCATTTGTCATTGTAAATAGTCGTTTTATTTTGCATCGAGTCTGTAGGTCAGCAGAAAATTGAATCTCGAAGTGAAGGCCCTAAGTTTATGTCGAAGTCTTAGAAGATGCGTCAATAGGTTTAGTTTGTTTTTCCCAATGTCTAGAGGTCAAATAAATCCCAATGGTCAGGCACCTGGTCTACCGTTCTTTGCTACCTCACAAGGAGGATAGAATCCCCGTTGGAGCCAGTTGTTAGCGCCGCCATTTTTCTTTCCAATTTAGAGTCAGTTTTAAAGTCACGTCATGACCCATGTGCCCGAACATGTGAAGTCAGGTACGTAACATCGTGAGCTTGAGGTCAGCAAGTGTATGGTTGGCCCTTGGAAACAAGAAGGGATGTCAGATTCAAAACTTGTATAAGAGGTACGGGTATGTCTTTTCCAAGAAAGTCGAGTCCTGTCGAGAAACCAGACTCTATGTGCCCTAGGTCGATTCAAGTGGTTAATAGAGGTCGTGTCAGCAAGTACAACAGTTATTATCAGTTCACCATGGAGGCCGAAGGAATGAAAAATCACGGCGTTCGTATCATGCATGACCATCAAACCTTATCACCCGTATCCTACATGAGGGGATTTGCCATGGAAAACCTGCAACTTGACTTGGAACATCTCGTCTCCATGAATTCGTTGTCCTCCAGCATGATTTCCTCTCCTATCCGATTTGTTATAAATCCCGGATGCTCGGCATTCTCTCCGGTCGTAGAACCAAGCCTAAACTCTATTTGTGATTTCCCTTGCCAGTCCAACATGATCAGAGCGTTCCCTCCTGTGTGTTTGTTGGATACATTGTGCGTAGAGTTCACCTTGGTCGTGTCATGGAAACCTATCAAATTGCAAGGAAAGGCATGCGGAGAAGCAGAACTGTAAGGTCCGAGCCCCAAAGGGACTGGAATTCATTCTCACCTATGGCAGGCATTCCCAAAGATGTAAAAGGAGCTATTATTTTACTTGCATGGAAGACCAGATCAATTCACAGAAAATCTAAAATGGAGGGATTCACATAGGAAGGGAAGATAGTAAGAGCCCCCTCTCCCGAGAAACAAATATCTCGGAGGAGGGGCATGCTAAGGAAAACCCGGGAGATCGTAGAAGCTCGAATTTTAGAAGAACCGTGTGTTAGATTGATAGTTGAAGAATGACTCAGGCACGTCATCCAACTAGAACTTGTTGGGGTATCGAGCCGCGAAGACAGGAGCAGAAAAAGGAGAGTGGATATCATAGGAGAGAATGAGCAAGTTCCTTCTCAGCAACTGGAGTGAGCGAAACTAGCCATCGTTGAGCTCTATCAGGAAAACATGGAGTTAAGGCGACATCTAGTGATAAAGACCACGGAAGCGTCTGTAATGCAGGGTCGCGAAGGGAACGTGGCATGGTTGAAAAGGAAACTCGGAGAGGCGCAAGACACCATTGTACAGTTGTGAGAAGCACAGAGACTGATGGAAGAAAGGCATGTGAAACATTCCAGAGAGTGCGAAATGACTGAGAAAGAAGTCTGTGTATCTCTCGCCAGTGCGCAGGAAAAACAAGTTTAGCTGGCACACATATATACACCCGCTAAAGATGAGACAAACATTGGTAGTTTTTAATGATACGTTTCTCTGAAGCACGCTGCCATTTTGATAATGGCCATGACGATCTAACAGTTGCTTACTACGCACAACTCTCAGGAAATGATCACATCACAGAAATCGAAGTCATTATTTACAAATAGCAAGCAACTAACAGACACATGTTCGCCAGGACACCTGCTCGAAGGAATATAGTGACACATATTTTCTCCATGCCAAAGCCTGATCGACGATCAGATCCCATGGAGAAACTCTGAATAGTCATAAGTAAAAAGGCGTGATTATTGTCTATTTTTGGAAACACTATGTGAAGATTCTCCAGCCCATGTTGCTCAGTTTTCCTAGTTCTAAGGGTTAGCGATTAGGAAGCAGGGTAGCCCAAGAGGCACCCTCGTTATATACTTTATATTTTCCATGTAAGCCAGGTTGGTTGGAAAATTTGGTAGACGATAGTTATTGTATGTAATCTGAAGTTTTGACCAGAATTTAATGCAAAGGTCCTGTGACTTGACGAAAAGATTCTAGTTGTAACAGTTGGATGTGTTGTGCTTCTTTCTTTGCATATGTGCTTTCTTGTTACATTTATTTCATATCTCTTTTTTCATATTTCGAAACGAATTATCGAACCTTCAGATTTGTTGTACAGTGTCCCTTGTTCGCGCCACTTAGACAAAACATTTTTCTCTAAAGCTAACTCTGAATTTGTCCACAGTGGCGCTCCTGAGTTACTTCCTGTAATTTCTCCTGCCACACATTACGGTTTTACACTGAAGGTTGTTTCTCTCCTAGCCTTATCCTCTCAAGTCCAGTCACTGAGTCATTTGTCCTGTCTCTTCCTCAGATTGACCCCATAGCCCAAGTCTTACCTTCCTGCGCCAATATAACCAGAACCCATTCTGAGAGAGCCCTCTCCAGATCCGAAAGGCTAGTTTCGAGTCTCAAAGTTGGTTGAAAAAATTACCTTCGTCGTCTGTTTATCATCCAAACGGATTTACGGAGTGTTAACAAATCATATATGTTCGATTGTGTAATATGATCATAGGTTATTTATAGGAGTTTATGAAGTGAATTTAGGGGATAATAAATAAGGTAAATAACATTTTAAAGGTATACAATGTGTATGTTATAGTAATGGATAAAGATAGTGTGTGATTTAGACAAAGAGTTGGTGTGGAGTTAAGTACGCATAAGATAAGATAATGGTGGTATATATAGGATAAAACAAAAGTATATAAATAGATGATGATGAGGATATATGATCATCAGTATCTGGTAGTATTGAATAAATATATAATGCAAGTATATAAGTTTCAAATAAAATGGGAGTGATAAAGAACACAAGATGTATGTACAATTTTCTTTTTATTACGGACTACAATCCTTGGGGTTTTTCAGCAACAATTGAATAGAGTACAACTCTACAAGAGCACCAGCTCTATAATGCAAGACTCGGCTTACACCCTCAACATCAACTCAAATGAGGAAACAATCCTCAACAGATATCAATCTGCAACAGGTACGCGACCTGTCGGTAGTGCAGCACGCGTATGTACGCGCCCTACCAGTAGTACAACCCACGTGTATACGCGCCTAAGAAGTACTACAGCCTGTGTATACCTTCTGAGCTATTAGGGTTTATCCCTCAAGATCAATTTAGATCCTCTGCAACCAATTCATCATTCTCTTATGTCTCGCACTGTCCAAACTGACCACCATCCAGTCACAACACATCCAAGCTCTCCAATAGCTTACTCATGCTCCACAACCAATCAATATGAATGCTAACTCAATCATGTATAAGCAACTAGTATACCATAGCAATCATATCAGTACTTAATCACAAGAGTATTGCTCACTCCATCAACCAACATAAAATACATCACAGCAACCATACCATGAATTCCCTAAGCATTCACAACACAACAAGCAATACTATCTATCAAGACAATAATGTAACCATACCAGTGTCTCAGTGACAGATCTGAGCCCATAGAATGCAGATCTGGACCCTGCTTCAGTCTTCAACAGCTTGTCATCAGCTCAACCACAAATCTCCATGATTTTATCCACTCTACGCTCCATGTACACTGACATCCCGCGTACTGTATGCACCCTGTACACAAACATCTTGTGTATATGCACCCTATACACAGATAGCCCACATACGCACCAGAAAATAGGGTTTTTCTGTAATTCCAAGAATTTCTTCCTCATGCTCTCTTTCTCAGAATAGATCTTCCATAATTCTCAAGAGATCCACACCAAAGAAGCTCTCCATCAATACTCCAAAATATATTCTCACAAGAACCTCTCCATTGATCCACACAAAGGATGTTTTGCAAGAGACCATTGTTATCTTATTTATACTTTCATCATCTAGGTGACTTAACCCATTTCTAGGTCACTTAACCTATTTTCCTTATTTTTAGGGTTAACCACTTTCCATAAATAGAAAGTTCTCCAATATTTTATCATTTAAATATTCCTTCTTGATTTTGTCATCTCACTTTATCATTTAAATAGTCTTTCTTGATTTTGTCACTTCTCTTTATTATTTAAATAATCCACCTTGACTTTGTCACTTTACTTTATCATTTAAATAATGATTTCTTCTTTTCAAGCACTTTGACTTCTTTGACCTTGTGGGCTTCAAGCTAACATGTGAGGGTCCTCCAACTTCGTAAGGCCATAACTCTCAAACTGTGAGGAGTTATGTGACATTCCACATACCACCGGAAATGGCATGACAAGCACTATCCAACTAGAATAGTTTCACCAACAAATACATTGATCGTCATCTCATTATTCCATATACAAGCATGGTTCTTCCAACCATTCTTCTAGAATAACTCAATCCGCAAAGCGTCTTCCCGTGAGGGCTTTCACCATAAAGGGACCACTTAAAAGTTCATCCATTTGTGCATCTTATCAATCATGATAAGACGATAATGAGTCATCTATACATTTTTCCAACAATGCACATTGATCCATCTTCATCATGTATCAATGACAACTCATTGATCCATCTTCATCACATCAATGACAACTCATTTATCCATCTTCATCTATGCATTCTCATCAAGGATAATACATATTACATTACATCAATCATCAATCAATTAATATTTTGACATCAATCCATCACTTGACATCAATCAATCAAACCATTGGCATCAATGACAACATGATAAAACAATTATATCTCCTCTCTCATTTCATGCCGAAAATAATCTGAATCACCTGGAAACCTGCCTCTTCAACTCAACTATTCAAGTTTCTCCTCAAAACAACTCCAAAGTACTGGTACGGAAGATAGATGACATAGTGAACATGAGATAATGATGGTAAAACAAATGGGAAAGATCAGAATTACACTAAGTTCTCAACAATATATTTGCATGTCTTTAACTTGACACTTGTCAAGCTAGGAAATACATGAGCTCCACTTGGTGACTCGTTCCTTACTCTTAGGAACTTAGGATAAAAATCATATCACATAAATTTTGACTTTAGGAAATATTATAATAATATTTCCTCTGCTTAATCCCTCTTGGCTTAGCTCCCCTTCCTAGACTCTTATCCCCCTTCCCTTTCTAGTGGAGTTTATCCCCCCATACTCTTTTGTCTGGTTGGTTTGTAGCAGTGATGTATTTTATTAATATCATCATGTGTGATTACATTTTACAATGTTAGGCTCGTTGGCCTTTTAGCATCCAAGCTCTCCAGCCTAATAACCACACAAGCACTCTAGCCTTAAAACATATATACAAGGCACTCTTGGCCCAAAACATCCTATCTCACCAACATGTATGTACATTACAATTGGGGTTAGGCTTAGGGGTATTACAACTAACAGTCTTGAAACAACTTGTAACAAATTACAACAATATTCATCCCATTTTTATCTTGCTGAGGGAGAAAGATGGTTCGGATTGAATGTTGTTTGTTTCTGGTTATGATATGAAGGTCGAGCATGGCCATATTGGTTGAAAACATTCCAAACAATGAATTAGAACTCTTCCCATTGCAAGTTGCAACCTCGAAAATGCTATATCGGAGCATGGCACGAGGGTTTGGGCATATAGATACTCAAAACGTGGTCCTGGAATCATGCAAAATTGTTGTGCTCACTAAACCCTCGATCAAATTCCATCCTGACCTCGAGCAATTGAAACCATACATTTTAACTTCCCCAAATGGCTAGAACACCAAATTTGTGGCTTCATTAACATTCAATGTAAATATTTTGGTGTTGGTCCCACAAACCCCCGTTGCAATGATGAGTTGAAGTTCAATAGAAATAAAAGCGATGTGTGGTTCCATAATAATAATTTTTCTCTATAGCTTTGGACGTGAACCATCATCTCGCATCTATGTGTCAGCTTGACCATATATTCATAAAATACACATACTAGAGGCTTGGATTTAGAAGTCGAGCAGTTTGTCTCCTTGAACCTGAAACGGTACCTTGAGCAATATCAACTTGTGAACTTTAGAGCAATATGTTGCAACAACTTGTCAACACATCAGCGATGAATTCAAAAGTAAATATGAAATACACTAATTCTCCCTAATGTTAATCAAAATTTATTGAAGTACTAATAAATGCAATGGAAAACACTTTGAGCCTAGATCCTGCATATGAGCATTAGAATGAGCTAATACTGGGCTACAGATAAACAAAAAGGGCTTAAAAATGAGGAAAAGAAGATGTCAAGAGATGGTAATTTTGCGACTGATCAATCATGAATGCTTGTGATTGAATTATTATTCCAATCAATATAAAAGGAGAATATAATAAAAATAAAAATAAAAAATAGATCATGGTTGGATCTAGAAGAGGTTTGTGAAGAATGGTACAATGAGAATGTATGAATCTTCCAACTATGTAGAGATTCTCTTTGTAGAATCACCACCTCTCTATGATGAAATTATGTGTTAGGAGGATTTACAAGAGACAAAAAATATCTCTCAACTTAATATTGATGAGACTCTTCCTCTTTGCAATGAACCTCCTAATGAATAAAATATACTTGTTGAAAGGCATGCAAAAATAATTAAGGGAAGTCATAAGAAAGTGGTAAATAGGAGTTTCCATCTTGAATCCTCTACATTTGGAAGTATCATCTCTAGCACCATTAACATATTTTAATGTTTATGTGGATGGAATTTATTATTAGATGATTCCTAGTGTCTTGGTTGAGACGTACTTGAATAGTTATGACCCTATTGAACATCTTGAAAAGAGTACAATGAATGAATTCAGTTATTTCATCTGTAAATATTGTTCACAAAAAAATTATCCTTTTGAGTGGGCGCATATGGTTGTAGTGATGAAAAGGTTGAAGAAACAAATGTAGAAGAAGTCACTTTAGCAAGATCAAGAGGAATAATAAGGGGGTATGGGCAAGGAGTTGATGTGAGAGGGGTTGGATGGGGATATGGGGATGTTGGATAACATTAATACATGGGAGGAGATGACAAGTCATCGACATATGCTCTTTTGGAGGAATATATGCACAACATACTTTACAAACTTAGAGTCAATGTGGACATAAACCTTCGGAGAATTTTGATAAAGATATCTTCTTGACTAAGGAATCCATTTCCATTGATTTCTTCTTCTCTCACTTCTACTCCACATGATGAGGTCCCCTTGCTTGAGACCTACCCCTTCATTGGATTTTCCATATGCACCTGGGTTGAGATGTATTTGAACATGAAAAAGTCAAAACAAGGAGAATTTCTAGCAAATATGTTTACAACATTTTACCACTCTACTCGGATAAATATTTTTACAATACTTTGAAGACCAATAACAAGAGATTAGAGTTTAAAGGACTATAGATAACTTAGAGCTTGCTGCAAAAATAATTTTCAAAGTTGCAACGCTTTGAAGAATAATGACATGAGCTTAGAGTCCCTCACACAATATATTTTTGCAGCAAGCTCCTAGTTATATATTTTCCTTTAAACATTGCAATTGCTTATGTGATATTGTTTGTTGCTTGCCCCAAATCCTAAGAAAATTGGCTACCATAACGCCTTCTAGGTCAAATATTTTCCCTCATGCACTTGTCACCTCGAGAGGTTCCCTTTGGAAGCCTTGCCAAAAATGGGACAAAAGGAGTTCACAAAGAAGTTCTAAGATTTAGGATGGCATGCGATGGAATCTACATGCTTGTTGTCATCTTTTTTCTTGGTCTTTCACTTATGTAGCCATCTATTCTCCTAATTGTAAATGTATTGTTTTGTATTTTTATTGATTGATCCAAGTGCATATATACATTTCTTGGGGATCATATGGACTAATTTCACTCTATGAGAGGGACTTTTCCCTTTTCCCTAAGGTAAGGGATTCATTTATTGCTAATCATAGCTTCCAAAGTGTAATCTAGAGTAGTAGATTCAAAAATTTGTATAATATAGGCTTTCATTAGAGGGAATCAAGGATTTCTTATTTTGATGGATGAAAACTTATTCCCATATTACATGACCATAGAGGGGTGGAACTTGCTCAATGGAACTTATTGATGGTTGGATTCCTTGGTGTTTTTTCAATCTAAAAAATATAGAAGGGTGGTGGGGGGATGTGGTGTTTTGAAGGAAAATATCACCTCTAAAGAGGCCCAAAATCCATCTTTTGGACAAGTTCATAGTTTTTGATAACTTCTCATGGTAAGAAGCAAAATAAAAATGTTTATTGTAGGTAGAGATTCCTTTGATGAGTTATTGTGTCATCTAATATTTTTAGTAGGTGGGATGAGTTTTTGCAATAGATAGTATCCCTCATGGATTATGCAAAATCCCTTACCTATTGTTTTCCCATATCAGTTTTTTCTTTAAATCTTCTTGCATAGGGGTTGGTCCTAGTAACATTTTTTTTAGTGTTCAAGTTCCTCCACTAGTCCATGTGGGAAGTCATGAAAACTCTCTTCCCTTTTCCAATTCTTCCACTAGGTTGGACAAGAACCATCTTAGAAAAATATATTTGCTAAGGTGGAAACTTTATTTGTATTCGTCTATGTTTTTTTATTGTCTAATACCATATTGTAGTGACATCGCTACATTACACAACTAAACATGGAAGAAAACCACAACATAATTTTTTCTACTTGTTTTCATGTAATATATTTGTGGTTTCCCAAACATCGTTTTAGTTCATGGTTTCATGGAACTTATGCATCACTAGCCTATGACATTATGCTATAAAAACTTGACATGAGAAATTATGAGTTTTCAATGACCCATTTAACAGGGAAAGTATGGTTCTATTAAGAAAGAAAATGACTTAACAACATCAGGTAAAATCTATCCACATAGATATAAGTCCACTTAACCGATCTGTAAACCATTGTGGATATTCCATAGGAACAGTTCATAAAAACATATCTTACATGTTTTTGAAATCTCTTATTATGCAATGTTTTAATTAAAACTCAAATTTGATATTACCAGCTTAATGCATGAAATATTAAAATAAACTAAAATTGAAAAGAAAGAGTTAAACAAATAACATACCATCCACACAATGAGCATAGGATGTACCATGGGAAAACCCAATACGAGAAACACCCAGCTATAAGGTGAGGCATGTGCCTTGCTCTTTTCTTCTCAATTGTGAAATACAAATACAAAGAAAGTGCACTCACTACAGAGTTGACATGGACATTGTGGTTGGTATGACTACTGCGGGATCTTCTACTTCCTTTGTTTTGCTTCAATATTCTAGTTCTAGATGCTCTGCTCAACTATGGAACAATAAAAAATACAATGAGAATGGAACCCCTTCCTATCATAGTGGCCTAGTATTTAACATGTCCTAAGAGTTGTCTAGGGTTAGGGTTTTTGCATGCCTCGACTCCCAACTAGGGTCAGGATTTTGGACCCTCTAGAATATTCTTGAAAGTACACACATGATTGGATCCACATGTGTGAGTAATGGGAGTTGATGTGGCATCCACTTGGCATCATGGTGGTCAATATGATAGGACAACTTGTGGAAGGCATAACTTTCTCATACGAACTTTGATTGAGGTGATTTTCTCATTGTTGGAAAGATATTGATGTGTAGAATAACATCATTGAGGTTGGGAACTTCATTTGTAAATTTTTTACGCAAGGCCATTTAAGGCCTCAAAAGGGATATGGAATTTTTTGGACCCCAAATCACCAAAGTGAGACATGCCCCTAAAATGGGCCCTACAAGCCAATAACTCTAAATTTTCCACCCATAAACTACCAAAATAGATGACAAATTATATAATGATCCATTTCAGATCACTAACACTTCATCTCCAAAGGGAAAGTGAAAAAATTTTATCCTTCCAAATATTGGTGTCCTCGTCATTTCTTGGGGACCAAGAAAGGTAAACCCTAATATCAGAGAAAGTATTTTGTATGGGAGAGCTATGGATAAATTTCCCCTCTAGCTCAATGATTCTTCTTTTACGATGATGTAGACAATATTTTTTCTCAATATATATTTCCATTAGGTTGGGTTTATTGAACTCAAATTCCAAGGTATTTTGTTACAAAGAGATAATTTCAATAGGTTTTCATCTTGAATGCTCAACCTTCCTTGTAGTATGTGGGATAAGAGCAACCTCTCAAGCTAACAAAGAAAACACCTCTCTCAAAAATTGCACCCCTCGTCCAAATAAAGTATCGATAAAGAAAGTTTGAAAGCATGTTGGAAAGCTCCTTCAACACACCCATATGGGTTGCTAAAATTGAGCATAGGTATATAGGTAGAGAGGAGAGGACAATTTTATAAGAACATGGAGATTTACTTCTTATTATATGCATAATATTCTATACATGTAAATTATGTATTATGTCATTTTTTATATTATAAATGTTTTTGTTGTTTTGGGAGATATGAACCCCATGTTATATTAATATGGTATATATGGTACTTTCTCAACTTTATCACTTAAACATGTCTTGCATAGAATTTGAACTTGAGTCTTGTTACCCCCCATGCCTATGGGTAATTGGAGGAGATCATGTCTCGAGGCCTGCAATGGAGAACATGATCTACACCATGATCATGATGATCAACATGTCCACAAATGGCATTCGATCAGCCCATCTAGTTTGCTTCCTAGAATGGATCAACCAAGGATCATCACAATCAAGCAACCCAAAATATGGGAGCTAGTAAGCCATTGTCACCACGAGGTATGTTAGTCCTTCTTTCATGCAAAATGTAGTACTTAATTTTTCGGGAATGTGCACGAAGATATTTGGTTGAAGTTGGATAATGGATCCTTGGTTTGGGAAATTGTGTCAGATGCCTTGTTTCACCTTGGTGGTAAGCTTCTATGTCCTAGTCCTGTGTTGTCATCGCCCAAGAAAAAGGGATAATATTTGGGGGGGTTCCAAAGGTAACGTTCCATTCTCGATCATACTTAACACCTTCCATATTAAATCCTTTCACATATCCTAAACTTCAGCTACGATCCATTCTCTCATGAGAAGAAGGGGATAAAGGCCCAAAGGTTCATGCAGCTGCTCTATGTATATGTTATTGCTAAATTATAAAGGCCACCATAAAAGCCTCGGGCCAACTTGAGCTCTACCCCCTCTAACGGTAATCGCCCCTATCTGGATGCAAATGAATGCACCAAATATAAAGGACTAATTCCTAGTAAAATGTAAAGGAATGGAGCTCGAAGCCTTATAAAGGGGACTTGCAAATGATAATTGGGTATCAAAAGGAAAATAAGGGGTTCAAAATGCAAAAAATACCGAGGAAAGGGTATCTCAAGAAAGAAAGTGTTGTCTCTACAAAGGCGCTCATATAAATGGATACCATGAGCCATGAAGTAAGCCCTAAAACCATACCGCATTCACACTTACTCTTGATGGGTTTTTTACTTTCCCTTGTCACTCTCAGGACCTATCCCTCTACCTAGGTTATTTTAATTCCTGTCTAGGTGGCACACCTAATAGGGTTGGATGAAGACCCTCCCATACTTAAACTTGGTAACTCACATGGGGTCCTAGCCAGTGTGAGCTTGAAGGGGATATTGGGGTGAATCAGTTTGCATGGCTTATGTCTTAAGTTGCAACTTACTTCACATGTTTTAAGGACTAATGTTTCTTATTAACTTTGTATAACCTTGTCGTATACTTTGGTTTGTTTTGGATGGCCCTGACATGGTTCTTGGGGGATGTCCTAGGCTTGCATCCAAGACGTTGTGCTTTTATTGTAGGACTTTGAAACATGTGATGGAGAGCAATGGGTCATCTAGTAACTCACCATCTTCATACAATGGCTCTCACATTCTCGGGACCTTGGATGATAGACAGGTGAGCTTGGTTTAAGCAGTATTGGTCATTATGTCATTCATATGGGCTAGAATCACACATGTTGGGCAAAGCACCCCATAGCTCTTGTGCACGGAGGGTGGAGGATGTTGCCTTTGGAGGCACCTTGGCATCACTTGGGGACAAGATTGTTACATTTGTGGGTGCTACACGTCTGAAATTTTTGCACTAAAGGGCTACTAGTCTTATTCTATCTAGTGTGTCATGCTTGGAGAGGATCACTTATGAATGGTTTGTTGATTTTGGAGCAAGTTTTCTACTATTAGAGTTTTGTCTCATGATATATTGGCTAAAGTAAGTGAATTTTCTGCAATTTATATTTATGCTATTATGTTTCATGGTGAATTTTGATATTTTATGCTAGATGTATTGTTTAGTAAAACCCTAAGAGAGGAGCATAAGTGCTTCCTCCTCTCACAAGGTTAATTTTTTCCAAAATCAGTGAAGTATTCTTGCTAGAGCTAGTATCCTAAATCCCTAAAGTTCTAGCAATTTAGGATTTTAGTCCTAGACGTTTGATATTTGATCTAGTTAAAGCATTAAGAAGGGAGAAATGATTTCTAGAGCCCAAATGTGCTTGCACTCTAGCAATCCATCTCTTCAAGGTTTAAACTCCAAGACCCTTATTATCGCACAGTTTGTAATTTGGACAAAGCCCAACCCAAACAGCAAGTGTGAGACACAATTGGGGACACATATCATTGTCACCTCAATATATACCCCCCTTGTTTTAGTGATTGACAAGTCTAACACAAGGGAGGCTTCTCGGGTGACCCTAGGGGGGATTGCAAAGGAGAAGCCAAGGAGAAGAATGAAGCACCCCTATAGGTCATAATGAAAAGTTCTAAGGGCTTGATGAAGGATGAGTATCAGTCAAGGAGAAGTTGTCAAAGAAGAATACATGCAAAACAAATGTTAGACAACTAACACCAAGACAAT
>JZKD02S1677564.1:39107-86075 GCA_000966675.3 Picea glauca
CCAAACTACAAAGTTATATATATACAAACAACCATTATTTACACAAAGTTTACACCAATTCTAGCTTGCATAAACATCAATCAAGTGAAATTCACTAATCTAATATTCACATTGTAAGTAAGCTTTTCCATATAGCTCTCAACAATTCCTTCAACAATTTCCTCTCTAAACTAATTATATAATGAAATTATACATTGATTAAGGAAATTCACATACACTTCAATCAAATTTGATAAATAAGAAATTGTATAAATCTTGGAGACATGCGTCAATTTTAAGAAACCAACGTTTCAGACTACATTAAATTGAGTCCATCATCAAGGCGATCACTCAATCTGAAGATTAGGATGAGGGATAATGAAGAAAAAAAAAGTAAATAAATATGAAATGGATACCACGGTGTGAAAACCAAGAAGGCAAGGAGGAAAACACAGTTTGGAGAATGCAGACAAGAATTTAATATTCCTAAAACCACTCTTTTGTATCAAGGGAACAACAGGTCGAATTTCCAAAATATTAAAAAGAAGAAACATTGTTGTTACATTCACACCCCCAAACACTATTAGGAATTCCCTTGATTCTGTGATGCAGGAGCATCGTCAGCGTCGTCAACGAGCACACGTGGCAGGAAATTTTGGCGCTCGGGAATCATTTCAGAATCTCAAACGTTGGGAGTTATTGTGAATCCTTTAGGGAGATGATGAAGAACAGAAGAAGATCAAATGCTTGGAGGTGAATGATCATGAGCGATCAAGGAGTTTAACCCTGAGTCTTGAATGTAACTAAACATAGGTAGCAGTTAGGTTTTCATTTTTAGAGGTAGACGAGTAGTCAGTGGGAACCCTAAGGACCCTCAGAGATAAATAGAGGTTTTGTACGCCCAAATGAGGCTGCTACGAGTTAGTAGGGATTTTCTGAGTTCTAAGTTATTGTTTTGATATTAGTTGTATCCATTTACTTCTGAATGAATATAACAGAGGAAATTTGACCCAAGTTCGTAGTATTGATATTGTTTGCAATTCTTTGTTATTGTGTTTTCATAAATGAATGAATTTCGTTATGAACTGATGAAACCGTGAATGTTAGTATAAGTTTCAATTGTTTCTCTTATGTTGAGTGAGTGCAAGGTGTGCACACAGAACACAAGGAGTGCGTTGATGAGATCTGTTTCGATCCTAAAGCTCAGGAGTGATAGAATGAAACTTTCCCTTTGCAAGGAGTGCAAAGCGACTGCTGTAAGGCGTGCACAGTCACCCGCAAGAACCAAGTCTTGTGTAAGAATCTGCCGCAAGGAGTGCACAGATCCAGAATTCGACTAAGTGTCGAAGGGACTCCATAAGAGTCAAAAGAGTGAAAGGTGAGATACCGACTTGATTTGAGCCGTTGGATCTAGGAAGATCGTGGGTCGTCGATCGAGCGCCATCGCAATCTCAGATACCGGGAGAACGAGGGTAAGGAGACTCCCAAAGTCACGAAACGCGAAGTCCCGACTTTATCACAGTCGTTGATCAAAGGAGAGATCTGGACCGTCAATCTAGCACCATCGCGATCTCGGATATCGGAAGAACAGAAGTAAGGAGACCCCCAAAGTCACGAAACATGAAATCCTGACTAGATCACGGCCATTGATCAAAGGAGAGATCTGGACCGTCGATATGACACTTCAAATTTCGTCTTTTCAGAAGTCAAAAGTGTGGGGAAAGTTATAACTCGAGAATCGTGAGTCGCAAAATCTCGACACGATTTGGACCATCAACACGTGGAGTAATCAGGACCATCGAATTGTAGGAGAGGAAGTCGTGAGTTTGGGCTTTGAGAAAAAGGAGGAGAGTTGCATCGCGAACTCGTAAGTCACAAAATCCCGACGCACTTGGAGGTGAGGCCCCAGGACTTGACTGGAGGTCATATGATGGACGCATAAGGGAGGATCTAGTGGACCGTTAGCCACTTTTAGGGTTTCAGGAATTGGATAAGTCGGGGTGCATTTCAACGGAAGCCCTGACATCGCGAAACGCGACGCACCCTTTTCGAGTTAGGCCTGTGGTCGCAACCAATGATCACGTGAAGAAAACTCACACCTAGTGCTTGTTCGTGTGGGCCGAGTTACACATAGGACCTGTGGATATTCCGTGAGGATTCCAGCAAGGAATCAAAGAGTTGTTCCAGCTCAAATATTGAGGAGATCCAGTGACCGGGAGGTCAGCAGACCCTGTCGAGGTGGGGCACTGCATCAAGTGGTATCATAACTAAATTTATGTTTGCAGACTGCAGTCAAAAGAAGGACGGTGAAAGAATATAGTCTAATACCATCAAGTGGTATTAGAGCGGGTTTTCATCTATATATTTCAGGCAAAGGAGATGAAATAACTTGAGTTGTACTCCGTGTGTGAGAGACAACCAACACAATGCCACCGAGGAGACGAATGGAACAATCTTTAGCCAATCAGGTTGTAGAAAGGGATATGCGAGAACTTCGTGCAAGATTAGAAGTGATGGAGGTCGCACAAAGGAGAACACCTGATACTGGAGATATCAGCGATGCAGAGAGTGAAGATTCCATGGGCGAGAATGTCGTTGAAGAAGCCACAGGAGAGGGTGTTGCCGAAGAATGCTTGCTGAGAGCAGTTGTCAGATTAGGAGCTAGAGCCAAGATAGAGGTCCCAATGTATGAAGGCAATTTATATGTTGAAGAGTTGTTGGATTGGATAAGATCCATGGACAAATATTTCGACTACGAAGATGTTGATGAGGAGAAGAGGGTGAGACATGTTGTCACCAGACTCGAGGGACATGCAACACTGTGGTGGGATGAACTATAGGCTGAGAGGAGAAGCAAAGTCAAACATAAGATAAAGAATTGGGACAGGATGGTAGCCAAGTTGAAAGCAAAGTTCATACCCAAAGATTATCAGATCAATTTGCTCAGGAAGCTACAGAACCTGAGACAGAAAGGTATGACAGGTAAAGAATACACAGAGGAATTCTATAGGCTGAACATAAGAACTGGACAAATAGAGAAGGATGAAGAAAAAGTTGCTAGGTATATAAACGACCTAAGGTATGAAATACAGGATGAGATCAACATGATGTCAATAAGGACAGTGGAGGATGCTTATCAGTTTGCATAGAAGGCGGAAGAGAAGTTGGCCAAAAAACAAAACCAACGAGGCAGAGGTAGAAGCCCAGTCTCGAAAAAGGCAAGGGAGTTGTCTATCACAAGGCACAAAAATCCAAAGATGAGATGGAGAAACGACATAATCACTTAGAAAGAGGAGGAAGTTCCTGAGGAAGACAAGATGGTGGGAGAAGTTCTTCTAGAGGAAGAGGAAGAGGTAGAGGAGGAGAGGTGAGATGTTACACATGTGGAAAGGTAGGACATAAGTCTTGGGAGTGTCTTGAGAGAAAGAAATAAGGAGAAGGTGAAGCTCACATTTCAGAAGCACAAAGAAGGAATGTTGAAGCAAAAGGACCAGAGGATGGAACATCCCTGATGTTGAGAAAAGTTCTCTTAAAACCAGAGGCAGAAGTTGAAAAGTCAATGCAGAGAAACAATCTCTTCAGGAAAGCTTGCAAGACTAAGGACAGAGTCTTCAAAGTGATAATTGACAGTGGGAGCACTGACAACTTAGTATCCATAAAGATGGTGAAGAAATTGGACTTGGAGACAACTGCACATCCGAAGCCATACAAAGCCTCATGGTTACATAAAGGACACTAGGTAATGGTTACTAAACAATGCTTGGTTGAATTTAAGATATGAGGATATAGAGTTGAAATTATATGTGATGTAATTCCCATGGATTTATGCCATATTTTGTTGGAAAGACCATGGTAGTTTGACAGGAATGTCATTCATGAAGGGAGGAAGAATACATACACTTTGGAGAAGAATGGTAGGACACATATGTTGTTGTCAATAGAGGAGAAGAAAGTGAAAGAGGAAGTCAGCACAAGAATACTCCTCATGAGTGGGAAGGAACTCCTGAAAGAAGTCGAGAAAGGACAGGAGATGCAGTTTGTTGTGGTGAGGAAACCTAGAGTTGTCCTTACAAGTACTTTGATGGATTATTTACCTGAAGAAATTCGGGAATTGTTGGATAACTTTGCTGACATAGTGGTGGATGAGTTTCCTAACTCATTGCCACCCATCAGAAGTATCAACCATCATATCGATTTAATACCAGGAGCAAGTCTACCAAACAAAGCAACATACAAATTGACACCTCGAGAGAATGAGGAGATAAAGAACCAATTCCAAGAATTGTTAGACAAGGGTTTGGTTAGAGAGAGCTTGAGTCCATGCACAGTACCAACTGTGTTGAGTCCAAAGAAAGATGGAGGATGGAGAATGTGTATAGACTCGAGAGCCATCAACAAGATCACTATCAGGTATAGATTCCCTTTGCCAAGAATGGATGATCTAATGGACTATTTAAGTGGAGCAAATTTCTTTTCTAAGATAGATTTGAAAAGTGGATATCTCTAGATAAGAATGAGAGAAGGTTATGAATGGAAAACAACCTTTAAGACAAATGAAGGTTTGTACGAGTGGCTTGTTATGCCATTTGTCTTAACAAATGCCCTAAGTAATTTTATGAGGTTGATGAATGAAATACTGAAAGATTTCATTGGCAAGTTTGTAGTTGTATATCTGGACGATATATTGATCTTTAGAAAGACTAAAGAGGAACATTTGAGACACCTAACACTAATGATGAGGAGGCTACATCAGGAGAAGTTGTTGATAAAGTTGAAGAAATCCTCTTTTATGAATACAAAACTCATTTACTTGGGTTTTGTGATCTCTTCAAATGAACTGAAGATGGATCCATAAAAGGTGAGAGCGATCGTAGAATGGTCATCACCAAGAAGCATGTTTGACATAAGAATCTTCCATGGATTAACAATTTTATATAGGAAGTTCATCAGAGACTTCAGTGGAATTTGTTCACCAATGATGGATACAGTGAAGAAGAAACACAAGTCTTTTAAGTGGACACAGGAGGTCGAGAGGAGCTTCAATACACTGAAGGAGAAAATAACAGAACTACCAATTTTGGTCTTGCCAAATTTTGAAAAGACATTTCAGGTGAGATGTGATGCAAGTGGAGTTGCAATTGGAGCAGTTTTGAGCCAGGATAATAGACTTGTTGCCTATTTCAGTGAGAAGTTGAATGAGACTAAGAGAAATTACTCCACATATGATAAGGAGTTTTACGCCATAATTCAAGCCCTGAAGAAGTGGAGACATTACCTCGTCCCACGTGAATTTGTCTTGTACAGTGATAACCATGCCTTACAATTCATAACCAGGCAGGAAAAATTGAATCAAAAGCATGCAAAGTGGATTGAGTTTATGCANGGAAGATCGTGGGTCGTCGATCTAGCACCATCGCAATCTCGGATACCGGGAGAACGAGGGTAAGGAAACTCCCAAAGTCACGAAACGCGAAGTCCCGACTTGATCACAGTCATTGATCAAAGGAGAGATCTGGACCGTCAATCTAGCACCATCGCGATCTCAAATATCGGAAGAACAGAAGTAAGGAGACCCCCAAAGTCGCGAAACATGAAATCTTGACTAGATCACGGCCATTGATCAAAGGAGAGATCTGGACCGTCGATCTGACACTTCAAATTTTGGCTTTTCAGAAGTCAAAAGTGTGCGGAAAGTTATAACTCGAGAATCGTGAGTTGCAAAATCCTGACGCGATCTGGACCGTCAACACGTGGAGTAATCAGGACTGTCGAATTGTAGGAGAGGAAGTCGTGAGTTTGGGCTTTGGGAAAAAGGAGGAGAGTTGCATCGCGAACTCGTAAGTGATAAAATCCCGACGCACTTGGAGGTGAGACCCCAGGACTTGACTGGAGGTCATATGATGGACGCATAAGGGAGGATCTAGTGGACCGTTAGCCCCTTTTAGGGTTTCAGGAATTGGATAAGTCGGGGTTCATTTCAACGGAAGCCTTGACATCGCGAAACGTGACGCACCCGTTTCGAGTTAGGCCTGTGGTCGCAACCAATGATCACGTGAAGGAAACTCACGCCTAGTGCTTCTTCGTGTGGGTTGAGTTACACATAGGACCTATGGATATTCCGTGAGGATTCCAGCAAGGAATCAAAGAGTTGTTCCAACTCAAATATTGAGGAGATCCAGTGACCGGGAGGTCAGCAGACCCTGTTGAGGTGGGGCACTGCATCAAGTGGTATCATAACTAAATTTATGTTTGCAGACCGCAGTCAAAAGAAGGACGGTGAAAGAATATAGTCTAATACCATCAAGTGGTATTAGAGCGGGTTTTCATCTATATATTTCAGGCAAAGGAGATGAAAGAACTCGAGTTGTACTCCGTGTGTGAGAGACAACCAACACAATGCCACCGAGGAGACGAATGGAACAATATTTAGCCAATCGGGCTATAGAAAGGCATATGTGAGAACTTCGTGCAAGATTAGAAGTGATGGAGGCCGCACAAAGGGGAGCACCTGATACTGGAGATATCAGCGATGCAGAGAGCGAAGATGTCGTGGGCGAGAATGTCGTCGAAGAAGCCGCAGGAGAGGGTGTTGCCGAAGAATGCTTGCTGAGAGCAGTTGTCAAATTAGGAGCTAGAGCCAAGATAGAGGTCCCAATGTATGAAGGCAATTTATATGTTGAAGAGTTGTTGGACTGGATAAGATCCATGGACAAATATTTCGACTACGAAGATGTTGATGAGGAGAAGAGGGTGAGACATGCTGTCACCAGACTCAAGGGAGATGCAACACTGTGGTGGGATGAACTATAGGCTGAGAGGAGAAGCAAAGTCAAACATAAGGTAAAGAATTGGGACAGGATGGTAGCCAAGTTGAAAGCAAAGTTCATACCCAAAGATTATCAGATCAATCTGCTCAGGAAGCTATAGAACCTGAGACAGAAAGGTATGACAGTTAAAGAATACACAGAGGAATTCTATAGGCTGGACATAAGAACTGGACAAATAGAGAAGGATGAAGAAAAAGTTGCTAGGTATATAAACGACCTAAGGTATGAAATACAGGATGAGATCAACATGATGTCAATAAGGACAGTGGAGGATGCTTATCATTTTGCATAGGAGGCGGAAGAGAAGTTGGCCAGAAAACAAAACCAACGAGGCAGAGGTAGAAGCCCAGTCCCGAACAAAGGCAAGGGAGTTGTCTATCACAAGGCACAAAAATCCAAAGATGAGATGGAGAAACAACATAATCACTTAGAAAGAGGAGGAAGTTCTCGAGGAAGACAAGACGGTGGGAGAAGTTCTTCCAGAGGAAGAGGAAGAGGCAGAGGAGGAGAGGTGAGATGTTACACATGTGGAAAGGTAGGACATAAGTCTTGGGAGTGTCTCGAGAGAAAGAAATAAGGAGAAGGTGAAGCTCAAATTTCAGAAGCACAAAGAAGGAATGTTGAAGCAAAAGGACCAGAGGATGGAACATCCCTGATGTTGAGAAAAGTTCTCTTAAAACCAGAGGCAGAAGTTGAAAAGTCAATGCATAGAAACAATCTCTTCAGGACAGCTTGCAAGACTAAGGACAGAGTCTGCAAAGTGATAATTGACAGCGAAAGCACTGACAACTTAGTATCCATAAAGATGGTGAAGAAATTGGACTTGGAGACAACTGCACATCCGAAGCCATACAAAGCCTCATGGTTACAGAAAGGACACTAGGTAATGGTTACTAAACAATGCTTGGTTGAATTTAAGATAGGAGGATATAGAGTTGAAATTATATGTGATGTAATTCTCATGGATTTATGCCATATTTTGTTGGAAAGACCATGGTAGTTTGACAGGAATGTCATTCATGATGGGAGGAAGAATACATACACTTTGGAGAAGAATGGTAGGACACATATGTTGTTGTCAATAGAGGATAAGAAAGTGAAAGAGGAAGTCATCACAAGCATACTCCTCATGAGCGGGAAGGAACTCCTGAAAGAAGTCGAGAAAGGACAAGAGATGCAGTTTGTTGTGGTGAGGAAACCTAGAGTTGTCCTTACAAGTACTTTGATGGATTATTTACCTGAAGAAATTCGGGAATTGTTGGATAACTTTGTTGACATAGTGGTGGATGAGTTTCCTAACTCATTGCCACCCATCAGAAGTATCAGCCATCATATCGATTTAATACCAGGAGCAAGTCTACCAAACAAAGCAGCATACAAATTGACACCTCGAGAGAATGAGGAGGTAAAGAACCAATTCCAAGAATTGTTAGACAAGGGTTTGGTTAGAGAGAGCTTGAATCCATGCGTAGTACCAACTGTGTTGAGTCCAAAGAAAGATGGAGGATGGAGAATGTGTACAGACTCGAGAGCCATCAACAAGATCACTATCAGGTATAGATTCCCTTTGCCAAGAATGGATGATCTAATGGACTGTTGAAGTGGAGCAAATTTCTTTTCTAAGATAGATTTGAAAAGTGGATATCACTAGATAAGAATGAGAGAAGGTGATGAATGGAAAACAACCTTTAAGACAAATGAAGGTTTGTACGAGTGGCTTGTTATGCCATTTGTCTTAACAAATGCCCCAAGTAATTTTATGAGGTTGATGAAAGAAATACTGAAAGATTTCATTGGCAAGTTTGTAGTTGTATATCTGGATGATATATTGATCTTTAGAAAGACTAAAGAGGAACATTTGAGACACCTAACACTAATGATGAGGAGGCTACATCAGGAGAAGTTGTTGATAAACTTGAAGAAATCCTCTTTTATGAATACAAAACTCATTTACTTGGGTTTTGTGATCTCTTCAAATGAACTGAAGATGGATCTAGAAAAGGTGAGAGCGATCGTAGAATGGTCATCACCAAGAAGCATGTTTGACATAAGAATCTTCCATGGATTAACAATTTTATATAGGAATTTCATCAGAGACTTCAGTGGAATTTGTGCACCAATGATGGATACAGTGAAGAAGAAACACAAGTCTTTTAAGTGGACAGAGGAGGTCGAGAGGAGCTTCAATACACTGAAGGAGAAAATAACAGAACTACCAATTTTGGTCTTGCCAAATTTTGAAAAGACATTTCAGGTGAGATGTGATGCAAGTGGAGTTGCAATTGGAGCAGTTTTGAGCCAGGATAATAGACTTGTTGCCTATTTCAGTGAGAAGTTGAATGAGACTAAGAGAAATTACTCCACATATGATAAGGAGTTTTACGCCATAATTCAAGCCCTGAAGAAGTGGAGACATTACCTCGTCCCACGTGAATTTGTCTTGTACAGTGATAACCATGCCTTACAATTCATAACCAGGCAGGAAAAATTGAATCAAAAGCATGCAAAGTGGATTGAGTTTATGCAGAATTTTACTTTTGTCATAAAACACATTGTTGGGAATGCTAACAAAGTTGTTGATGCATTGAGCAGGAGATGTTTAATTCTGCAGGAATTTTAGGTGAAGACCTTGGGGTTTGAACACCTTAAGGAAAGGTACAGTGATGACCCAGATTTCAAGGAAGCATACGAAGCATGCGTGAATCATGTGTTGAGAGATAGAAGCCAGTGGGCAGAGTATATAATTCAAGAGGGATTGTTGTTCAAGGGAAACCAGTTATGCATACCAAAATGTTCAATGAGGGACAACCTTTTGAAGGAGAAGCATAGTGTGTAAGTTTTAAACCTGCGAAGTAAAGCAATGCATATAGATTCTTAAGCAAAACATAAATTAATCAATGGCTCATTCACATAGTACACAGAGATTTATACCGGAAACCCTCAACCGGGAAAACCTTTCTTATATTCATTATTTCGAATTTCACCATTCACTATACAATATATAAAATGTTTTTAGGTATTCTGTAGATACCAAAACCCTAATCCCTAAAACCGAGATTATTTTTAGTAAACCGCTAAAAATAGCAAAAACCGCCCCAAAAAAAAAAAAATGGGGCGTTTCCCCGAGCTATGCCCGATGCCGAACGCTGCACGTAACCAAGGGGGGGGGCATACCTACCCCCCCTGGGACCCCCCTAGGAAAGCGCCCGGTGCACACGGCACAAACAGAGCACTAGTACGAGGGATCGTCAGATGCAGTTGTCATATCTGACGCGCCCACACACACACACATGCAAAGAATATAACACATACCCAACATAGTGGAGGATTGGTTGGACATTTCGGGCATGATAAAACATTCGCAAAGTTGAGCAGCTCATACTATTGGCCAGGTATGAGGACAGAAGTGGTGAAATTTGTGAACAGATGCAGAATCTGCCAACATGCAAAAGGAAAAAGACAGAACATTGGATTGTATCAACCATTTCCAATACCAGAAAGGTCTTGGGATGCAATAAGCATGGATTTTGTGTTGGGACCGCCAAGAACACAAAGAGGATGTGATTCCATATTTGTGGTGGTAGATATATTTTCAAATATGGCACATTTTATCCCAAGCCAGAAGACCAGTGATGCAACACATGTTGCAAATCTATTTTTCAAGGAAGTTGTGAGACTTCACGGCCTACCCAGAAGCATCGTCTCGGAAAGAGACATCAAATTTGTTGGTCATTTTTGCAGAACATTATGGAAGAAGTTGGGGACGGATCTTTCCTTTAGCTCATCTTATCATCCTCAGACAGATGGACAAACTGAGGTGGTAAACAGAAGTTTGGGAAACTTATTAAGGAGTTTGGTCACTGAGCATCATAACTAGTGGGATCAGATTCTGCCACAAGCAGAATTTGCATACAAAGACTTGCCAAACAGAAGAATTGGAGCATAATATTTTTCTACAGAAATGCAAGAGCTCCATAGCCGGATCAGAGGACAATTACAAAACTCTAGCCAAGAGTAAAAGCACGAAGTTGATCAACATCACAGAGAACTTCAATTTGAGGTGGGAGATCAGTTTCTAGCACATCTCAGAAAAGAAAGGTTCCCTAGGGGAACATATAACAAGTTAAAAATGAAGAAGATAGGACCATGTAATATCTTGAGGAATTTTGATGTGAACACCTATGAGATTGAGCTTCCAAATGATGTGGGCATATCGCCCATATTCAATGTTTCAGATCTGTATCCTTACAAGAGAGATGACATAGAAGGATCGAAAGATCAAGAGAAGATTCAGTGGGAGAAACAAATGCCTACAGTAGAAAAACCAAAGATGGAGAAGATCATTGATTAGAGGATTAGCAAGAAGACCAGAATGAAGACCTATTTTGAATATCTGGTCAAGTGGAAGGGACGCCCAATAGAATATTTCAGTTGGGAAAATGAAGTTGATATCCAGAAGCATGGAAAGTCGATGCAGGAGCTTATGGACAGGAGTCCATGAATTTTTATCCAGGGGGAGTATGATGCAGGAGCATCGTCAGCGTCGTCAGTAAGCACACATGACAGGAAAGTTCGACGCTTGAGAATCATTTCAGAATCTCAAACGTTGGGAGTTACTGTGAATCCTTTGGGGAGATGATGAAGAACATAAGAAGATCAAACGCTTGGAGGTGAATGATCATGAGCGATCGAGGAGTTTCACCTCGAGTCTTGAATGTAACTAAACATAGGTAGCAGTTAGGTTTCTGTTTTTAGAGGTAGATAAGTAGTTGGGGGGAACCCTAAGGACCCTCAGAGATAAATAGAGGTTTTGTACGCCCAAATGAGGTTGTTGCGAGTTAGTAGGGATTTTCTGAGTTCTAAGTTATTGTTTTGATATTAGTTGTAGCCATTTACTTCTGAATGAATATAACAGAGGAAATTTGACCCAAGTGCATAGCACTGTTATTGTTTGAAATTCTCTGTTATTGTGTTTTCATAAATGAATGAATTTCATTATGAACAGATGAAACCGGGAATGTTAGTATAAGTTTCAATTGTTTCTCTTTTGTTGAGTGAGTGCAAGGTGTGCACACAAAACACAAGGAGTGCGTTGACGAGATCTGTTTCGATCCCGAAGATTAGGAGAGATAGCATGGAAATTTTCCTTTGCAAGGAGTGCAAAGAGACTACTGCAAGGCATGCACAGTCACCCGCAAGAACCAAGTCTTGCGTAAGAATCTGCAGCAAGGAGTGCACAGATCCGAAATTCGACTAAGTGTCGAAGGGACTCCATAAGAGTCAAAAGAGTGAAAGGTGAGATCCCGACTTTATTTGAGCCATTGGATCCAAGAATATTGTGGACCTTCAATCTAGCGCCATCACGATCTCGGATACCAGGAGAACGAAGGTAAGGAGACTCCCAAAGTCCCAAAACGCGAAGTCCGGACTTGATCACAGTTGTTGATCAAAGTAGGGATTTGGACCATCGATCTAGCGCCATCGCGATCTCGAATATCAAGAGAATGGAGGTAAGGAGACTCCCAAAGTCGTGAAACGTGAAATCCCGACTTGATCACAGTCGTTGATCAAAGGAGAGATCTGGACCATTGATCTGACACTTCAAATTTTGGCTTTTCGAAAGTCAGAAGTGTGGGGAAAGTTATAACTCGAGAATCGTGAGTCATGAATTCTCGACACGATCTGGACCGTCATCTCGTGGATTAATCAAGACCGTCGACTTGTAGGAGAGGAAGTCGCGAGTTCGGGCTTCGGGAAAAGGGAGGATTTTTGCATTGTGAACTCGTAAGTCACGAAATCCCAACGCATTTGGAGATGAGGCCCTAGGACTTGACTGGAGGTCATATCATGGACGCATAAGGGAGGAGCTAGTGGATTGTTAGCCTCTTTTGGGGTTTCGGGAATCGGAGAAGTCAGGGTGCATTTCAACGGAAGCCCCGACATCGCGAAACGTGACACACCCTTTTCAGGTTAGGCTTGTGGTCGCAACCGGTGATCACGTGAAGGAAACTCGCGCCTAGTGCTTGTTCGCGCGGGCTGAGTTACACATGGGACCTGTGGATATTCCGTGAGGATTCCAACAAGGAATCAAAGAGCTGTTCCAGCTCGAAGATTGAGGAGATCCAGTGACCAGGAGGTCAGCAGACCCTGCCGAGGTTGGGCACTGCATCATTTTGCAAAAGACGTAGTGGATCCTAGACAATTGAAAGGGGTGTATGAAATACCTTGCTCGTGTGGGATGGTCTATATTGGGAAAATTGTGTGCTCTTTGAATGTTTGTCTTAAGGAACATATTGTCGACATAACTCATGATCGTATAAATAAATCAGTTATAGCTAAACACTCACACAACACCACTCATCAAATTTGCATGGATAAAGCCTCATTAATTGCCAAAGAATAACATTATAATAAAAGAAGAATGAAAGAGGCTCTGGAAATTGAGATTAGGAGTAACACATTGAACAAAGTCAAATGACTAAAGCTTACTGACACATGGAGGCTTATTATAAATCAAATTAAAAGGCAACGTTATCTAACATGATCTGTTGACTGGAATTTATGCAACAAAAAGCAGTGAGTTGACCTCATTATCTTAAGAAGAAACTCTAATTAAATTTTATATTTATTTACTCATTGTTCTTCATTATCCCTCATCCCAATATTCAGATTGAGTGATCAACCTAATGATGGACTCAATTTAATGCAGTCTGAAACGTTGGTTTCTTAAAATTGACGCAGGTTTCCAATATTTATATGATTTTTCACCTGTGATGAATTCTCTTATCTTCGCAAATAAGAAATTGCAACAAATGTTATGCTTTAAATGTTAGGATATTTAGACATTAGGAGTTAGTTAAGTTCAACTTGGTCTAATATGTTTTTAGTTAAAAGTGTGTTTCTTAGTGTATTTCTTTAGTATGCATTTGTAGTTATGCAATTCAATGGTTACTATGTGTTCTAGACATAGAGTGATCGAATGACTCATATTCTCTTCGATCTTAACGACTATATTGATCCATGGGTTAACACCTGATTGGTCCAGGATCTTTATTTAAAGAGAATGGAGGGTCATTTGTTGATGATCAATTGTGAGAAATTCTCTTGTAAATTAATTTTCTTTTGCGTTAATAAATTTCTTCAAGTGGCGACGTTGGCTGAGGTCGTGGACTATTTCCCTCTTCAAGGCTTTTAACCATGTAAAAACGTATATGTGTTGATCTTTNAGGAGGTCGAGAGGAGCTTCAATACACTGAAGGAGAAAATAACAGAACTACCAATTTTGGTCTTGCCAAATTTTGAAAAGACATTTCAGGTGAGATGTGATGCAAGTGGAGTTGCAATTGGAGCAGTTTTGAGCCAGGATAATAGACTTGTTGCCTATTTCAGTGAGAAGTTGAATGAGACTAAGAGAAATTACTCCACATATGATAAGGAGTTTTACGCCATAATTCAAGCCCTGAAGAAGTGGAGACATTACCTCGTCCCACGTGAATTTGTCTTGTACAGTGATAACCATGCCTTACAATTCATAACCAGGCAGGAAAAATTGAATCAAAAGCATGCAAAGTGGATTGAGTTTATGCAAAATTTTACTTTTGTCATAAAACACATTGTTGGGAATGCTAACAAAGTTGTTGATGCATTGAGCAGGAGATGTTTAATTCTGCAGGAATTTTAGGTGAAGACCTTAGGGTTTGAACACCTTAAGGAAAGGTACAGTGATGACCCAGATTTCAAGGAAGCATACGAAGCATGCGTGAATCCTGTGCTGAGAGATAGAAGCCAGTGGGCAGAGTATATAATTCAAGAGGGATTGGTGTTCAAGGGAAACCAATTATGCATACCAAAATGTTCAATGAGGGACAACCTTTTGAAGGAGAAGCATAGTGTGTAAGTTTTAAACCTACGAAGTAAAGCAATGCATATAGATTCTTAAGCAAAACATAAATTAATCAATGGCTCATTCACATAGTACACAAAGATTTATACCGGAAACCCTCAACCGGGAAAACCTTTCTTATATTCATTATTTCGAATTTCACCATTCACTATACAATATATAAAATGTTTTAGGTATTCTGTAGATACCAAAACCCTAATCCCTAAAACCGAGATTATTTTTAGTAAACCGCTAAAATAGAAAAAACCACCCAAAAAAAAAAATTTGGGGCGTTGCCCCGAGCTATGCCCGATGCCGAACGCTGCATGTAACCAGAGGGGGGCATACCTACACCCCCTGGGACCCCCCTAGGAAAGCGCCCGGTGCACACGACACAAACAGAGCACTAGTACGAGGGATCGTCAGATGCAGTTGTCATATATGACGCGCCCACACACACACACATGCAAAGAATATAACACATACCCAACATAGTGGAGGATTGGTTGGACATTTCGGGCATGATAAAACATTCGCAAAGTTGAGCAGCTCATACTATTGGCCAGGTATGAGGACAGAAGTGGTGAAATTTGTGAACAGATGCAGAATCTGCCAACATGCAAAAGGAAAAAGACAGAACATTGGATTGTATCAACCATTTCCAATACCAGAAAGGTCTTGGGATGCAATAAGCATGGATTTTGTGTTGGGACCGCCAAGAACACAAAGAGGATGTGATTCCATATTTGTGGTGGTAGATATATTTTCAAATATGGCACATTTTATCCCAAGCCAGAAGACCAGTGATGCAACACATGTTGCAAATCTATTTTTCAAGGAAGTTGTGAGACTTCACGGCCTACCCAGAAGCATCGTCTCGGAAAGAGACATCAAATTTGTTGGTCATTTTTGCAGAACATTATGGAAGAAGTTGGGGACGGATCTTTCCTTTAGCTCATCTTATCATCCTCAGACAGATGGACAAACTGAGGTGGTAAACAGAAGTTTGGGAAACTTATTAAGGAGTTTGGTCACTGAGCATCATAACTAGTGGGATCAGATTCTGCCACAAGCAGAATTTGCATACAAAGACTTGCCAAACAGAAGAATTGGAGCATAATATTTTTCTACAGAAATGCAAGAGCTCCATAGCCGGATCAGAGGACAATTACAAAACTCTAGCCAAGAGTAAAAGCACGAAGTTGATCAACATCACAGAGAACTTCAATTTGAGGTGGGAGATCAGTTTCTAGCACATCTCAGAAAAGAAAGGTTCCCTAGGGGAACATATAACAAGTTAAAAATGAAGAAGATAGGACCATGTAATATCTTGAGGAATTTTGATGTGAACACCTATGAGATTGAGCTTCCAAATGATGTGGGCATATCGCCCATATTCAATGTTTCAGATCTGTATCCTTACAAGAGAGATGACATAGAAGGATCGAAAGATCAAGAGAAGATTCAGTGGGAGAAACAAATGCCTACAGTAGAAAAACCAAAGATGGAGAAGATCATTGATTAGAGGATTAGCAAGAAGACCAGAATGAAGACCTATTTTGAATATCTGGTCAAGTGGAAGGGACGCCCAATAGAATATTTCAGTTGGGAAAATGAAGTTGATATCCAGAAGCATGGAAAGTCGATGCAGGAGCTTATGGACAGGAGTCCATGAATTTTTATCCAGGGGGAGTATGATGCAGGAGCATCGTCAGCGTCGTCAGTAAGCACACATGACAGGAAAGTTCGACGCTTGAGAATCATTTCAGAATCTCAAACGTTGGGAGTTACTGTGAATCCTTTGGGGAGATGATGAAGAACATAAGAAGATCAAACGCTTGGAGGTGAATGATCATGAGCGATCGAGGAGTTTCACCTCGAGTCTTGAATGTAACTAAACATAGGTAGCAGTTAGGTTTCTGTTTTTAGAGGTAGATAAGTAGTTGGGGGGAACCCTAAGGACCCTCAGAGATAAATAGAGGTTTTGTACGCCCAAATGAGGTTGTTGCGAGTTAGTAGGGATTTTCTGAGTTCTAAGTTATTGTTTTGATATTAGTTGTAGCCATTTACTTCTGAATGAATATAACAGAGGAAATTTGACCCAAGTGCATAGCACTGTTATTGTTTGAAATTCTCTGTTATTGTGTTTTCATAAATGAATGAATTTCATTATGAACAGATGAAACCGGGAATGTTAGTATAAGTTTCAATTGTTTCTCTTTTGTTGAGTGAGTGCAAGGTGTGCACACAAAACACAAGGAGTGCGTTGACGAGATCTGTTTCGATCCCGAAGATTAGGAGAGATAGCATGGAAATTTTCCTTTGCAAGGAGTGCAAAGAGACTACTGCAAGGCATGCACAGTCACCCGCAAGAACCAAGTCTTGCGTAAGAATCTGCAGCAAGGAGTGCACAGATCCGAAATTCGACTAAGTGTCGAAGGGACTCCATAAGAGTCAAAAGAGTGAAAGGTGAGATCCCGACTTTATTTGAGCCATTGGATCCAAGAATATTGTGGACCTTCAATCTAGCGCCATCACGATCTCGGATACCAGGAGAACGAAGGTAAGGAGACTCCCAAAGTCCCAAAACGCGAAGTCCGGACTTGATCACAGTTGTTGATCAAAGTAGGGATTTGGACCATCGATCTAGCGCCATCGCGATCTCGAATATCAAGAGAATGGAGGTAAGGAGACTCCCAAAGTCGTGAAACGTGAAATCCCGACTTGATCACAGTCGTTGATCAAAGGAGAGATCTGGACCATTGATCTGACACTTCAAATTTTGGCTTTTCGAAAGTCAGAAGTGTGGGGAAAGTTATAACTCGAGAATCGTGAGTCATGAATTCTCGACACGATCTGGACCGTCATCTCGTGGATTAATCAAGACCGTCGACTTGTAGGAGAGGAAGTCGCGAGTTCGGGCTTCGGGAAAAGGGAGGATTTTTGCATTGTGAACTCGTAAGTCACGAAATCCCAACGCATTTGGAGATGAGGCCCTAGGACTTGACTGGAGGTCATATCATGGACGCATAAGGGAGGAGCTAGTGGATTGTTAGCCTCTTTTGGGGTTTCGGGAATCGGAGAAGTCAGGGTGCATTTCAACGGAAGCCCCGACATCGCGAAACGTGACACACCCTTTTCAGGTTAGGCTTGTGGTCGCAACCGGTGATCACGTGAAGGAAACTCGCGCCTAGTGCTTGTTCGCGCGGGCTGAGTTACACATGGGACCTGTGGATATTCCGTGAGGATTCCAACAAGGAATCAAAGAGCTGTTCCAGCTCGAAGATTGAGGAGATCCAGTGACCAGGAGGTCAGCAGACCCTGCCGAGGTTGGGCACTGCATCATTTTGCAAAAGACGTAGTGGATCCTAGACAATTGAAAGGGGTGTATGAAATACCTTGCTCGTGTGGGATGGTCTATATTGGGAAAATTGTGTGCTCTTTGAATGTTTGTCTTAAGGAACATATTGTCGACATAACTCATGATCGTATAAATAAATCAGTTATAGCTAAACACTCACACAACACCACTCATCAAATTTGCATGGATAAAGCCTCATTAATTGCCAAAGAATAACATTATAATAAAAGAAGAATGAAAGAGGCTCTGGAAATTGAGATTAGGAGTAACACATTGAACAAAGTCAAATGACTAAAGCTTACTGACACATGGAGGCTTATTATAAATCAAATTAAAAGGCAACGTTATCTAACATGATCTGTTGACTGGAATTTATGCAACAAAAAGCAGTGAGTTGACCTCATTATCTTAAGAAGAAACTCTAATTAAATTTTATATTTATTTACTCATTGTTCTTCATTATCCCTCATCCCAATATTCAGATTGAGTGATCAACCTAATGATGGACTCAATTTAATGCAGTCTGAAACGTTGGTTTCTTAAAATTGACGCAGGTTTCCAATATTTATATGATTTTTCACCTGTGATGAATTCTCTTATCTTCGCAAATAAGAAATTGCAACAAATGTTATGCTTTAAATGTTAGGATATTTAGACATTAGGAGTTAGTTAAGTTCAACTTGGTCTAATATGTTTTTAGTTAAAAGTGTGTTTCTTAGTGTATTTCTTTAGTATGCATTTGTAGTTATGCAATTCAATGGTTACTATGTGTTCTAGACATAGAGTGATCGAATGACTCATATTCTCTTCGATCTTAACGACTATATTGATCCATGGGTTAACACCTGATTGGTCCAGGATCTTTATTTAAAGAGAATGGAGGGTCATTTGTTGATGATCAATTGTGAGAAATTCTCTTGTAAATTAATTTTCTTTTGCGTTAATAAATTTCTTCAAGTGGCGACGTTGGCTGAGGTCGTGGACTATTTCCCTCTTCAAGGCTTTTAACCATGTAAAAACGTATATGTGTTGATCTTTCATTCGGTTGTGTGAGTGATTATTGAAGGTGTTCATCCTGTGTTGGAATATATTGTTTTGTCAAACATGGTATCATAGCCCATTTGAAGACCTACTCTCGTTGTTGATTTAGATCGTGAGCCTGAGTTGTACTATTTCTATGCATTTTTGGATTGAGAGAACTGTACCATTTAGTCTAGAGTGTTGCTTTCAATTGGAAACACTTTTCGTTTCACTCGAAAAGGCTTCCTTTTGCCCAAGATACGACCATTTTTTTTCAAATATGGAGGTATAAAATCATAATATACTTTTTTTTTTTTGTTTACAAAGTTAATATTTCAGTTCTCTATTTTTTATTCACGGGTTGCTACTCTTTCCAATATGCATATGCTCTTTACTGTGTGATATTGGCAAATCAGAAACAAAGAAGTTTTTTTTTTTTTTTTTTTTTTTTTCGTTTTCTCTTTTTTCTCTGTTTTTTGCGAGCTCCACAAAAAAAAAAAAGAGATAAAAATTTTATTTTTTATTGAAGGTAACTGAGAAATAATCCATTATTGTTGGAATTCAATTTTTTTTTTTTTTTAATTTCAATTGTTTTTGTATGCGGGAATGTTGAAGTTTTTTGCAAGAAAAAACAATGGTTTTTGGGGTAAGCAAGCACTTTGAGGCAAAAAACAAATCCCTCCTCCTTCATTAAAATTGTTATATATTTTGCACTAGCTTANTGACGCGCCCACACACACACACATGCAAAGAATATAACACATACCCAACATAGTGGAGGATTGGTTGGACATTTCGGGCATGATAAAACATTCGCAAAGTTGAGCAGCTCATACTATTGGCCAGGTATGAGGACAGAAGTGGTGAAATTTGTGAACAGATGCAGAATCTGCCAACATGCAAAAGGAAAAAGACAGAACATTGGATTGTATCAACCATTTCCAATACCAGAAAGGTCTTGGGATGCAATAAGCATGGATTTTGTGTTGGGACCGCCAAGAACACAAAGAGGATGTGATTCCATATTTGTGGTGGTAGATATATTTTCAAATATGGCACATTTTATCCCAAGCCAGAAGACCAGTGATGCAACACATGTTGCAAATCTATTTTTCAAGGAAGTTGTGAGACTTCACGGCCTACCCAGAAGCATCGTCTCGGAAAGAGACATCAAATTTGTTGGTCATTTTTGCAGAACATTATGGAAGAAGTTGGGGACGGATCTTTCCTTTAGCTCATCTTATCATCCTCAGACAGATGGACAAACTGAGGTGGTAAACAGAAGTTTGGGAAACTTATTAAGGAGTTTGGTCACTGAGCATCATAACTAGTGGGATCAGATTCTGCCACAAGCAGAATTTGCATACAAAGACTTGCCAAACAGAAGAATTGGAGCATAATATTTTTCTACAGAAATGCAAGAGCTCCATAGCCGGATCAGAGGACAATTACAAAACTCTAGCCAAGAGTAAAAGCACGAAGTTGATCAACATCACAGAGAACTTCAATTTGAGGTGGGAGATCAGTTTCTAGCACATCTCAGAAAAGAAAGGTTCCCTAGGGGAACATATAACAAGTTAAAAATGAAGAAGATAGGACCATGTAATATCTTGAGGAATTTTGATGTGAACACCTATGAGATTGAGCTTCCAAATGATGTGGGCATATCGCCCATATTCAATGTTTCAGATCTGTATCCTTACAAGAGAGATGACATAGAAGGATCGAAAGATCAAGAGAAGATTCAGTGGGAGAAACAAATGCCTACAGTAGAAAAACCAAAGATGGAGAAGATCATTGATTAGAGGATTAGCAAGAAGACCAGAATGAAGACCTATTTTGAATATCTGGTCAAGTGGAAGGGACGCCCAATAGAATATTTCAGTTGGGAAAATGAAGTTGATATCCAGAAGCATGGAAAGTCGATGCAGGAGCTTATGGACAGGAGTCCATGAATTTTTATCCAGGGGGAGTATGATGCAGGAGCATCGTCAGCGTCGTCAGTAAGCACACATGACAGGAAAGTTCGACGCTTGAGAATCATTTCAGAATCTCAAACGTTGGGAGTTACTGTGAATCCTTTGGGGAGATGATGAAGAACATAAGAAGATCAAACGCTTGGAGGTGAATGATCATGAGCGATCGAGGAGTTTCACCTCGAGTCTTGAATGTAACTAAACATAGGTAGCAGTTAGGTTTCTGTTTTTAGAGGTAGATAAGTAGTTGGGGGGAACCCTAAGGACCCTCAGAGATAAATAGAGGTTTTGTACGCCCAAATGAGGTTGTTGCGAGTTAGTAGGGATTTTCTGAGTTCTAAGTTATTGTTTTGATATTAGTTGTAGCCATTTACTTCTGAATGAATATAACAGAGGAAATTTGACCCAAGTGCATAGCACTGTTATTGTTTGAAATTCTCTGTTATTGTGTTTTCATAAATGAATGAATTTCATTATGAACAGATGAAACCGGGAATGTTAGTATAAGTTTCAATTGTTTCTCTTTTGTTGAGTGAGTGCAAGGTGTGCACACAAAACACAAGGAGTGCGTTGACGAGATCTGTTTCGATCCCGAAGATTAGGAGAGATAGCATGGAAATTTTCCTTTGCAAGGAGTGCAAAGAGACTACTGCAAGGCATGCACAGTCACCCGCAAGAACCAAGTCTTGCGTAAGAATCTGCAGCAAGGAGTGCACAGATCCGAAATTCGACTAAGTGTCGAAGGGACTCCATAAGAGTCAAAAGAGTGAAAGGTGAGATCCCGACTTTATTTGAGCCATTGGATCCAAGAATATTGTGGACCTTCAATCTAGCGCCATCACGATCTCGGATACCAGGAGAACGAAGGTAAGGAGACTCCCAAAGTCCCAAAACGCGAAGTCCGGACTTGATCACAGTTGTTGATCAAAGTAGGGATTTGGACCATCGATCTAGCGCCATCGCGATCTCGAATATCAAGAGAATGGAGGTAAGGAGACTCCCAAAGTCGTGAAACGTGAAATCCCGACTTGATCACAGTCGTTGATCAAAGGAGAGATCTGGACCATTGATCTGACACTTCAAATTTTGGCTTTTCGAAAGTCAGAAGTGTGGGGAAAGTTATAACTCGAGAATCGTGAGTCATGAATTCTCGACACGATCTGGACCGTCATCTCGTGGATTAATCAAGACCGTCGACTTGTAGGAGAGGAAGTCGCGAGTTCGGGCTTCGGGAAAAGGGAGGATTTTTGCATTGTGAACTCGTAAGTCACGAAATCCCAACGCATTTGGAGATGAGGCCCTAGGACTTGACTGGAGGTCATATCATGGACGCATAAGGGAGGAGCTAGTGGATTGTTAGCCTCTTTTGGGGTTTCGGGAATCGGAGAAGTCAGGGTGCATTTCAACGGAAGCCCCGACATCGCGAAACGTGACACACCCTTTTCAGGTTAGGCTTGTGGTCGCAACCGGTGATCACGTGAAGGAAACTCGCGCCTAGTGCTTGTTCGCGCGGGCTGAGTTACACATGGGACCTGTGGATATTCCGTGAGGATTCCAACAAGGAATCAAAGAGCTGTTCCAGCTCGAAGATTGAGGAGATCCAGTGACCAGGAGGTCAGCAGACCCTGCCGAGGTTGGGCACTGCATCATTTTGCAAAAGACGTAGTGGATCCTAGACAATTGAAAGGGGTGTATGAAATACCTTGCTCGTGTGGGATGGTCTATATTGGGAAAATTGTGTGCTCTTTGAATGTTTGTCTTAAGGAACATATTGTCGACATAACTCATGATCGTATAAATAAATCAGTTATAGCTAAACACTCACACAACACCACTCATCAAATTTGCATGGATAAAGCCTCATTAATTGCCAAAGAATAACATTATAATAAAAGAAGAATGAAAGAGGCTCTGGAAATTGAGATTAGGAGTAACACATTGAACAAAGTCAAATGACTAAAGCTTACTGACACATGGAGGCTTATTATAAATCAAATTAAAAGGCAACGTTATCTAACATGATCTGTTGACTGGAATTTATGCAACAAAAAGCAGTGAGTTGACCTCATTATCTTAAGAAGAAACTCTAATTAAATTTTATATTTATTTACTCATTGTTCTTCATTATCCCTCATCCCAATATTCAGATTGAGTGATCAACCTAATGATGGACTCAATTTAATGCAGTCTGAAACGTTGGTTTCTTAAAATTGACGCAGGTTTCCAATATTTATATGATTTTTCACCTGTGATGAATTCTCTTATCTTCGCAAATAAGAAATTGCAACAAATGTTATGCTTTAAATGTTAGGATATTTAGACATTAGGAGTTAGTTAAGTTCAACTTGGTCTAATATGTTTTTAGTTAAAAGTGTGTTTCTTAGTGTATTTCTTTAGTATGCATTTGTAGTTATGCAATTCAATGGTTACTATGTGTTCTAGACATAGAGTGATCGAATGACTCATATTCTCTTCGATCTTAACGACTATATTGATCCATGGGTTAACACCTGATTGGTCCAGGATCTTTATTTAAAGAGAATGGAGGGTCATTTGTTGATGATCAATTGTGAGAAATTCTCTTGTAAATTAATTTTCTTTTGCGTTAATAAATTTCTTCAAGTGGCGACGTTGGCTGAGGTCGTGGACTATTTCCCTCTTCAAGGCTTTTAACCATGTAAAAACGTATATGTGTTGATCTTTGATTCGGTTGTGTGAGTGATTACTGAAGGTGTTCATCCTGTGTTGGAATATATTGTTTTGTCAAACATGGTATCATAGCCCATTTGAAGACCTACTCTCATTGTTGACTTAGATCGTGAGCCTGAGTTGCCGCATTTTTGAGTTGTACTATTTCTATGCATTTTTGGATTGAGAGAACTGTTCCATTTAGTCTAGAGTGTTGCTTTCAATTGGAAACACTTTTCATTTCACTCGAAAAGTCTTCCTTTTGCCCAAGATACGACCATTTTTTTTCAAATATGGAGGTATAAAATCATAATATACTTTTTTTTTTTGTTTACAAAGTTAATATTTCAGTTCTCTATTTTTTATTCACGGGTTGCTACTCTTTCCAGTATGCATATGCTCTTTACTGTGTGATATTGGCAAATCAGAAACAAAGAAGTTTTTATTTTTATTTTTTTTTATGGCGTATGCTCTTTACTCGATGCTTTATGCGAGCTCAACAAATAAAAAACAGAGATAAAACTTTCATTTTCTAGGTAAGGTAACTGAGAACTAATCCATTATTGATGAGATTCAATTTTTTATTTTTTTTTAATTTCAATTGTTTTTGTATGCGGTCATGTTGAAGTTTTTTGCAAGCAAAAACAATGGTTTTTGGGGTAAGCAAGCACTTCGAGGCAAAAAAAAAATCCCTCCTCCATTAAAATTGTTATATATTTTGCACTAGCTTACTTGGTTGAAAGTTGGTTTATTTAATAATAGGTCTTGAGCTCAAGCTTCTTTTTGTAAAAGTTCATACAAACTTGAGTTATCTCATTATTTTTTTGTAAAGTGTATTTCAGTTAAATTATAAAAGTAAATCACTATAAAGTAGCTTTAATATTATTTTTTTAGTTTTTTTGCATGCAACTTTAATTTATAAAGTAACTTCATTGTAAAAGTGATTCTCACTTATTCTATAAAAGCGGGTCACTTTATAAGTAACTTATTTGTAAAAGTGAGGGTCACTTCATAAGTAACTTATTTGTAAAAGTGAACTTATAGGCAAAGTTAAAGAATGAATGCATTTTTTTACCCAACCACCTCATTGTGCATCCATCACCACATGGCCCAACTTATACCTGCTACGTGGTGTTTTGATTACCGTTTATGTCTTTTTTTTAAATTACATAACTTTCACATCTGAAGTCTATTTTCAGTGCCGTTTTTTTTAAACAACCTATTTTTTCGAGAGTTTTCCATCCAGACAATCAGTTTCAACTTTTGAATCCATATTATCTTCATACTTTGATATTGTTTCTCTAAGTGATCTTTTTCTTACTAGAAAACCTTTCAATTACTTTATAATTAACTAGTAAGCAAATGAAGAGTTGTACATTTAATTATCAATCTGGGGCTCGTATGGAACTTCTGAACTATTGTGCATAATCTATGCAAGAAGAGTGTTGTTTTGTCTATGGCATTGTAGCACTTTAATGTAACAATTCAAATACTCGTAATACTTAATTAAGTCACCAAGCTATGCTAAGGCCTAAGTTTCTCTACAGAAATTAAAGCACACTTGCATGAATTGAAATTACACTTGAGGAAATTGAAATCACACTTGTGAGAGTTGAAATCACACTCGCGGAAATTGAAATTGCACTTGCGAAAATGAAAATCACACATGCAAGAATTGAAATCACACTTGAAATAATTGAAATAACACTTGCGAAAATTGGAATCACACCTGCATAAATTAAAATCACACTTGCGAGAATTGAAACTTGTGCTTTGATCTATTGGTGACTTGCTCAACTATAATGAAGGTCTTGTGTTGTCGCAACAATTAAGTGTTTGTTCATTCAATATTAATCCAATAACATCAATCCAAAGTCAGAAAGACTAAACCTAGATAGAATCATAAAATAAACACACTAAGTGTAGTTGCAAGTGGAGTTATAGTAATGAAGTTGGAGCACAAAAAGAAATCTAACAACTGATTTACAACAATGCAAATCACAACAATTGAATTATGTTATAACCCAAAACTGAAGAGACAAGAGTTGTAGCAATGAAAAGTACATAATGGTTGTGATGTTACAAGTTGCAAGTTAAGACTAGAAAACCAAACCACTCATAAATTGTAACACAATTTTGTAGATTTAAAACTACAGTGGACTGGAAGATAATTCTAAAATCCAAGAACTATACTGTGATTCTAGAACAACAACAAACCAGAAAATTTCTACAACATGTGAATAAAGTTATGAACTTCAAATTACAACAATTGAAAGCAGCTAGTGATAGAGTGAACTGAATAGAAGTAAAGTGTTAATTCTAACACTACTGTTACACACAATACCTAATTAAGGAGGGGCCCCTACCCTTTTAGGCGAGGTACTGGGCTATAGAACTAGAATCACACGATCAATCAATACATCAACACGCAACTAGAAAGCCGAAACCAAAATTATATTGCCATAAGTTGAAAGATATAATAACAAAATGTGATTGTCAAAATAATTTTTCCCCCTCAACTCTGGCGAGCCAAGATTTTTATACAACACGATTACTATTCTAAAAATATACAAACAATGAATGGACAACTGTGAGAATCCAACTATTCATTCGGTTACAAAGACTCTTTCAATTTTAGTGGGAAACAGACGTATGTTGACTCGATACGTAACCAATTTTCTTAGTTACCCATTTGTCTCATGTCGCCTTCTTGTGTGGAGATTGCTTCCTAACTTCCAGTTGCAATGTTGATTGCTATGTTGGTGAGCTATATTTGGAGTCGCAACAACAAAAAGAGTGCTTAGAGTTGCAACGGTTTGTCTAGAGTTGCAACAACTACGAATGCACTTTGAGTTGCAGCAGGTGGTTCACGTTCGAAATTGCAACAACTTGGTTAGTGCCCAAAATTGTATCACTTGGAATTGCAGCGGAGAAGTTTTGCAATCACTTTGAGGTGTTGTAGACACTGTATTCTCTTGTATAACAATATTAGTGTTGAAAGTAACGAGTTCCTTCCTAACAATTATGTAAAAATAATGTAATAATGACATATGGGGTGGGATCCATACCTTAGTGATAAATGAGGTGAACTGGATAAAGGAAGTATCAAAAAGGAAAGTGATTAACAAAAAATGATAGGCAAAAAGGTATAGACTGGTGCTTAAAGTATGCCATTTCAGGCACCTATCACATACTAGTACTAATTATTTCTCATGGAAATCCCATATCTAGGATGTACTAAGAAGTAAATGATTGTATCAGATTACCTTGGGAAAAAGAACAAGCCTCCACTGATGTCGAAAAAAAAGATAAATGGGATAATAAGAATGACGAAGCACGTAGACTAATCAGAATGTCCATCTCTCTTGATTTATAGTTTCACCTTCAAGGAATTGATGACTCAGATGAAGCTTGGGAAAATCTTGAAGTTGTGTTTGGTAAACACAATGTGATTTGAGCCCACCAGATTGAAAATCAGTTAATGGCTTTAAGTCCCAATTATTTCCCTTGCATTGAAAATTATTTATCTAAATTCAAAACACTTGGGCTTTTGCTTAAAGTTTTTAAAATAGATTTGGAAGTTGATCAATGCATATATGTTATTCTTGCTAAGCTTGGTAGTGCATATTCTATCTTTATATCTACCTTTTATGTCACCAGAGAAGATTTAGGTGTTGCTTACCAAGCTCCCACTCTTGAGTCCTTTTGTGATTATCTTATTAGAAAGTAAAATAAGATCTTACAACTTGGAGTGATAAACACTATGGGTACATCTAAAAAATCCTTAGTGGCCCAGCAGAAAAACAAAACCAATCATCCAAAGAAGCAACATTCTTGCAACAACCATAAGAAAAATAAGAGTATGAAACCCTCTTAGTTAACTTATACTCTCAATAGTGATAAAGAACCAAAAACAAAAAGTAAGAAGACCAACAGACATTGCAACTTTTGTGGGCGAGATGGTCATTTGGAGTATAAATGTTTTAAAAATATGGAACACATGGAAGTAACAACGAAGAAGCACAACATCAATCTTGATTCTTCTTCTTCTATCTCTTCTTCTCATGGACATGCACTTTTTTCTTATGGTTTCTCCTTCAATGCAACATCTACTTCTTCTTCCGATGAGTGGCTTATTGATTATGGAGCATCTTATCATATGGCTAAGGATAAATCCATGTTTTTTGCTATGAATGAAAGTAACACCAAACAAATATTTGTTGGTAATGATAGATCTCTTAGTGTTGTAGGGTCTGGAATAGTTAGGGTAGACAAAGGACATTTCAATGATGTCTTATGTGTTCCAAGTCTTTCCTGCAACCTTCTATCGGTATATTAGATCACTCATTCATGTGAAGGTAAAACCATGGATTTTTCACCTCGTCAAGTTGTAATCAAGGATTTAAAAGATCTTAAGCATGTTCTAGCAACTGGAATTGTTGATGATATTACCATGTTGTACAAATTTGACAACTTTGGGTCATCATCTTTTCCATCAGTTTTTATTGCTTATAGCAATGACTTGAGAAAACTTTGGCATGAACGGTTTGGTCATATAAACTATCGCTCATTGCAAAAACTATGTAAACAAAACATGGTGTTTGGTCTCCCTCTTGTTTCTTTTAGAGATGGTGTTTGTGTCGGTTTTGTTCTTGGAAAACATCATCGGGACAATTTTGATAAACGTGCCTCTTGGCACACCTCAGCCCCTTTGCAACTTGCTCATAGTGATTTGCATGGTTCGCTTTCTTCTCCTTCTTCTTTGGATGCAAGTACTTAGTAACTTTCATTGATGACTTCTACATACACACTTGGGTTTACTTCTTAAAACTTAAGAATGAAGTTTTTGACATGTTTTTGGCCTACAAGGCCCTTGTAGAAAAAACAATTTGTACATCGGCTTCAAAGGTTAATAACAAGTAATGGAGGCGAATATCTAAATAAAAAATTTACAAGTTATTACACTACATGGGGCATTCAAATGCAACATATTGTTCCATATACACCACAACAAAATGGTGTTGTTGAGAGAAAGAATCACACATTAAAAGAAATGACTAATTGTATGATCCAATGTCAGAGATTAAGTCTTCATTATTGGGCGAAATCCATCAACTGTGCAAATTACATAGTAAATCGCACTCCCATAGAGACTTTAAAAAATATAACATCGGAAGAAGTATGGAATAAAACTAATCCAGATATAAGTCACTTCTGTGTATTTGTTAGTGTAGCATTGGCTCACATTCCTGATGAGAAAAATAAAGCATTACAACTTAAAAGTAAGAGGTGCATTTTTGTTGGATATTCTAAAGATGTTAGAGGTTGCCAACTTCTTCAACCTCATTCCAATGAAATAATTATTAGAAGATGTTAAATTTGATGAAAATCTCTTGTCCTATGAGCCTAATTCAATGTTTATGCCATCTTAGGTGTTTGTGCCATCTTATGTTCCTATTCTGGCTTTTGCTTCAGATGATGACAATCAGGATGAAAATCCACCTCCACCTACTCACCTTCCTCCAGATGTGTCCATTGAACATGAACTTGCACCAACACCATTGCTTCCCAAATGGTTCCATTCAACACGAGAAGTAGCTAGTGATCTTGCCGATAATCCTACATATTAGTGTCGGACACATTCACAGTTCCAGGGAGCCTCCTCTCTCTTGGCTCAAGTTTCAGAGACTCATGATCAAGACACATTTGCATAAGCTTATAGCCATCTAGATTGGGACACAACAATGAATGAACAATATCGTTATTTAATGGTGAACGATACTTGGGATCTTGTACCTCTTTCGAAAGGAAGAAAATTTTTCAAATGTAAATGGGTGTATAGAACTAAGTATGCATCAGATGGAAGTGTTGAGATACATAAGGCCTAATTAGTTGCCAAATGTAATGTCCCCAAATATGTTAGGCAAGGATTTTAGTGTTTTCGTGTGCAAATTATGATGTTGTTGGTGTGGTACTTTTGTTAACAGTTTATACTAATACACATGTTAAGCAAAATCTCATATATGACTTTCCACACACAGCTTGCATACATTTCATTAGGTAAACCTCCATCAACATATTGCTAATCCAAGTACACAAATAATGGAAGTGACAACATTTGACATCCTTTATTATGAATGGAGACACAAAAACAATAGAAGTCTAATGACTATTATAGCAACTTCAACAACACTACAAACTCAAACAAAACCTGGAATGGTGCAAAGAAATAATGTCAACTACTCTAAGGCTCTCCTAGCCCTACATGGATTGCTCCAACATTGTTTGTTCTACAAACGATGCTCGAGTTCCACTATAACCTTCACGGATCTGACCCAAATTGACATGTTGCAACCCCGACTCCTTACAGAGATCCTCGCATGACGAGGTTGGGCAACAAGTGAGGCCTCGCAGGTCCCCTAACGTTCAACCAGTGAGTCTACTTCTCGAAACCCTCCTATAGAAATTTCCAGTCTGCCAAGGCCCTTGTGGGACAAGGTTGGGCATCTAGCGGGACCTCGTGGGACAATCGTCTTCAATAGGCAAGAATGTCGTTGATAAGCTTCATGAACCCCCCATCTACCTGCAAAAACTAGGATCGCCCTCCTCTGACAAGTTTCGTACAATATTATGTGCAAGTCGATATCCCTTCAGCTGAAACCAAACCCCAAATTGAAGCTCCAATGGATATCCTGGATGGATTCCCCTCTTTTCTAGCTCGGGTGGATATTTCACCACTAAAACTAAATTGAAATGGTGGAAGGGTTTTGCTAAACCCTAACGAAACAATGGCTCCAAGAGCACTTCCAAAATGATAGATCAAATCATAATGCCAAAGTGAGGTGCTACCCCTCCTTTTATCCTTCCTCCATGCCTTCTAGTACTTTTCCCCTTTTTGACTAAATCAAATATAACTTCTAGAACTTTCCCCTTTTTGACTAAATCAAGTATAACCCTTTCCCCCCTTTTTCTTTCACTTTAAGATCAAAAGTCGCTTTTAATAGTGGTTAAGTAACTTATTAATCTAAAGTTACTTTATTTCCTTAATGCCACTTTAAATACATAACATCGCATAACTAAGTGACATAAAATAACCCTTTTTTACCTTTTTTCTCTTTACTCACAAGCCACGAGAGTCATTTCTATTGTCGAACAGGGGAATCCAAGACATGACAAATCCTCCCTTCCCAAAGATTGTTTGTCCTCAAGCAACGCCATCATGCCCATATGAACAATAAACTGAACCAAATTGAAACTAATGATGATCCCTAGGTCCCAAACCTATCTGAAAGATGTGGAGCACCTACTGCCCACAATACTATCCTGCAATGTGCTAACATCGGGGTCCCCCTGAAGGCCATCTGTAAATAGAGAAACCAAATATTGTGAAGACTCAGTACACTCTTCATAGAGTGTCCCATCTAGAAAACTGATCCACTATGCCATATGAATAGGCTCCTAAAAGTAACATCTCGCTCTCCCATCTGTACTGACTGCCAAACTGTCAACCCATAAAATCCCAGGGTCCCATGCTATCACTAGAAAGGATTCATTATGTTGTCACTACGCCACTATGATCATAAGTATCAGACCCTCCCGCCTAGACTACATCCTCCACTCCTGCGAAACCAGGTTGTAATGCCTCAAAGAATCGTCCCCACTATCGAGGATTATATCCTACCAGTGAATTTCAGTGGAGTCACCCAAACCAACTCTAAAATCAGACATACAGGGGAAGTTTATGTGGCCATAAACTGATAGGGCATCCATGACACCTAGTCTCTAGGTATAAAAAGGGAAAATCCCCAATACTCCATCACCCCCAACATACTGCAATCACTCAAGCATCATCTAGACAATCTCCTGACACATTTTTTGCAAAGTCCCTCCATGCGAATACAAGAATCTCGTAGGTGGTAAAGTCATCAGGATCCCAAACTAGCGTGTATGACATGAAACCTCCTCTACTCATAACATCGGTATGTGAAATACAAGAATCCACATGATTGCTCCTGATAATCCAGGAAATCATAAGTTGCACAAACTCGATCAATTCCTCGAAAGACCACTCCTCCAAGCAACCACTCTTAAGCCTCCCAAAAGTAAACTCTAAAAAGTCAAAATCAGCGCTCACAACTCTAATAGTAGTTGGACTGTCAAGCAATGTAATCCCAACATCCCAAACTAATATGAGAAAGGTACCACCATGATGACACTGCACCATTCTGATCATCACCATTGGACCAACGTGCCCAATCTACATCCTCCTCTCCTGGAACCCCAAGATGATCTCATTGAAGGGACTGGAACCACCATCCTGAATACTCTCTTATGAAGGTGTCTCAGTGAAGTCTAAGTCTATCTATCAACGACCAACCTCAAGTCTATCCTTCCATATAGAGTAAGTCTCAACCTCCCCTCGACTGACGCCCCAAAAATAAAGTAGACCACTCATTATCATGGCTATGTCAATCATCATCATCATCTGAATCAATTTATCACTTGGATGGATTCCCAGATACCACCACCAAATTGGAACTCCATTAGTTGGTTCTCCAACTCATGCAATTTTATTTCAGTAACATGGTGTGAGTTTTCATATGAGGGATCAATTAAATCATTAGATTATGTTGTGGAATGTAGACTACCATCCTCATACACATTTTCTGATATCCCCACGTCCCCCAAATCAACTCCTTCATTGTCATCCTTCACACATAGCTCCCAATATTTGTCACATTCTAGTACAATCATGCCTACATCATCATACATGTCATAAATAGGATGAGGTCTTGAATTCTTGCTTGAACCATCCTCATCATCAACATCATATATAAGGAGAGATGTTGAATATTTAAAATATATTGATTGAACCACATTCTCATAGTCATCATAAGTAGGACAAGATGTTGTATCCTCATCTTCTCCAACTAGCATACTAGTGTCATCGACCTCATCGGTTAGTTCTGATGATGTATCATAGGNCATTAAAATTGTTATATATTTTGCACTAGCTTACTTGGTTGAAAGTTGGTTTATTTAATAATAGGTCTTGAGCTCAAGCTTCTTTTTGTAAAAGTTCATACAAACTTGAGTTATCTCATTATTTTTTTGTAAAGTGTATTTCAGTTAAATTATAAAAGTAAATCACTATAAAGTAGCTTTAATATTATTTTTTTAGTTTTTTTGCATGCAACTTTAATTTATAAAGTAACTTCATTGTAAAAGTGATTCTCACTTATTCTATAAAAGCGGGTCACTTTATAAGTAACTTATTTGTAAAAGTGAGGGTCACTTCATAAGTAACTTATTTGTAAAAGTGAACTTATAGGCAAAGTTAAAGAATGAATGCATTTTTTTACCCAACCACCTCATTGTGCATCCATCACCACATGGCCCAACTTATACCTGCTACGTGGTGTTTTGATTACCGTTTATGTCTTTTTTTTAAATTACATAACTTTCACATCTGAAGTCTATTTTCAGTGCCGTTTTTTTTAAACAACCTATTTTTTCGAGAGTTTTCCATCCAGACAATCAGTTTCAACTTTTGAATCCATATTATCTTCATACTTTGATATTGTTTCTCTAAGTGATCTTTTTCTTACTAGAAAACCTTTCAATTACTTTATAATTAACTAGTAAGCAAATGAAGAGTTGTACATTTAATTATCAATCTGGGGCTCGTATGGAACTTCTGAACTATTGTGCATAATCTATGCAAGAAGAGTGTTGTTTTGTCTATGGCATTGTAGCACTTTAATGTAACAATTCAAATACTCGTAATACTTAATTAAGTCACCAAGCTATGCTAAGGCCTAAGTTTCTCTACAGAAATTAAAGCACACTTGCATGAATTGAAATTACACTTGAGGAAATTGAAATCACACTTGTGAGAGTTGAAATCACACTCGCGGAAATTGAAATTGCACTTGCGAAAATGAAAATCACACATGCAAGAATTGAAATCACACTTGAAATAATTGAAATAACACTTGCGAAAATTGGAATCACACCTGCATAAATTAAAATCACACTTGCGAGAATTGAAACTTGTGCTTTGATCTATTGGTGACTTGCTCAACTATAATGAAGGTCTTGTGTTGTCGCAACAATTAAGTGTTTGTTCATTCAATATTAATCCAATAACATCAATCCAAAGTCAGAAAGACTAAACCTAGATAGAATCATAAAATAAACACACTAAGTGTAGTTGCAAGTGGAGTTATAGTAATGAAGTTGGAGCACAAAAAGAAATCTAACAACTGATTTACAACAATGCAAATCACAACAATTGAATTATGTTATAACCCAAAACTGAAGAGACAAGAGTTGTAGCAATGAAAAGTACATAATGGTTGTGATGTTACAAGTTGCAAGTTAAGACTAGAAAACCAAACCACTCATAAATTGTAACACAATTTTGTAGATTTAAAACTACAGTGGACTGGAAGATAATTCTAAAATCCAAGAACTATACTGTGATTCTAGAACAACAACAAACCAGAAAATTTCTACAACATGTGAATAAAGTTATGAACTTCAAATTACAACAATTGAAAGCAGCTAGTGATAGAGTGAACTGAATAGAAGTAAAGTGTTAATTCTAACACTACTGTTACACACAATACCTAATTAAGGAGGGGCCCCTACCCTTTTAGGCGAGGTACTGGGCTATAGAACTAGAATCACACGATCAATCAATACATCAACACGCAACTAGAAAGCCGAAACCAAAATTATATTGCCATAAGTTGAAAGATATAATAACAAAATGTGATTGTCAAAATAATTTTTCCCCCTCAACTCTGGCGAGCCAAGATTTTTATACAACACGATTACTATTCTAAAAATATACAAACAATGAATGGACAACTGTGAGAATCCAACTATTCATTCGGTTACAAAGACTCTTTCAATTTTAGTGGGAAACAGACGTATGTTGACTCGATACGTAACCAATTTTCTTAGTTACCCATTTGTCTCATGTCGCCTTCTTGTGTGGAGATTGCTTCCTAACTTCCAGTTGCAATGTTGATTGCTATGTTGGTGAGCTATATTTGGAGTCGCAACAACAAAAAGAGTGCTTAGAGTTGCAACGGTTTGTCTAGAGTTGCAACAACTACGAATGCACTTTGAGTTGCAGCAGGTGGTTCACGTTCGAAATTGCAACAACTTGGTTAGTGCCCAAAATTGTATCACTTGGAATTGCAGCGGAGAAGTTTTGCAATCACTTTGAGGTGTTGTAGACACTGTATTCTCTTGTATAACAATATTAGTGTTGAAAGTAACGAGTTCCTTCCTAACAATTATGTAAAAATAATGTAATAATGACATATGGGGTGGGATCCATACCTTAGTGATAAATGAGGTGAACTGGATAAAGGAAGTATCAAAAAGGAAAGTGATTAACAAAAAATGATAGGCAAAAAGGTATAGACTGGTGCTTAAAGTATGCCATTTCAGGCACCTATCACATACTAGTACTAATTATTTCTCATGGAAATCCCATATCTAGGATGTACTAAGAAGTAAATGATTGTATCAGATTACCTTGGGAAAAAGAACAAGCCTCCACTGATGTCGAAAAAAAAGATAAATGGGATAATAAGAATGACGAAGCACGTAGACTAATCAGAATGTCCATCTCTCTTGATTTATAGTTTCACCTTCAAGGAATTGATGACTCAGATGAAGCTTGGGAAAATCTTGAAGTTGTGTTTGGTAAACACAATGTGATTTGAGCCCACCAGATTGAAAATCAGTTAATGGCTTTAAGTCCCAATTATTTCCCTTGCATTGAAAATTATTTATCTAAATTCAAAACACTTGGGCTTTTGCTTAAAGTTTTTAAAATAGATTTGGAAGTTGATCAATGCATATATGTTATTCTTGCTAAGCTTGGTAGTGCATATTCTATCTTTATATCTACCTTTTATGTCACCAGAGAAGATTTAGGTGTTGCTTACCAAGCTCCCACTCTTGAGTCCTTTTGTGATTATCTTATTAGAAAGTAAAATAAGATCTTACAACTTGGAGTGATAAACACTATGGGTACATCTAAAAAATCCTTAGTGGCCCAGCAGAAAAACAAAACCAATCATCCAAAGAAGCAACATTCTTGCAACAACCATAAGAAAAATAAGAGTATGAAACCCTCTTAGTTAACTTATACTCTCAATAGTGATAAAGAACCAAAAACAAAAAGTAAGAAGACCAACAGACATTGCAACTTTTGTGGGCGAGATGGTCATTTGGAGTATAAATGTTTTAAAAATATGGAACACATGGAAGTAACAACGAAGAAGCACAACATCAATCTTGATTCTTCTTCTTCTATCTCTTCTTCTCATGGACATGCACTTTTTTCTTATGGTTTCTCCTTCAATGCAACATCTACTTCTTCTTCCGATGAGTGGCTTATTGATTATGGAGCATCTTATCATATGGCTAAGGATAAATCCATGTTTTTTGCTATGAATGAAAGTAACACCAAACAAATATTTGTTGGTAATGATAGATCTCTTAGTGTTGTAGGGTCTGGAATAGTTAGGGTAGACAAAGGACATTTCAATGATGTCTTATGTGTTCCAAGTCTTTCCTGCAACCTTCTATCGGTATATTAGATCACTCATTCATGTGAAGGTAAAACCATGGATTTTTCACCTCGTCAAGTTGTAATCAAGGATTTAAAAGATCTTAAGCATGTTCTAGCAACTGGAATTGTTGATGATATTACCATGTTGTACAAATTTGACAACTTTGGGTCATCATCTTTTCCATCAGTTTTTATTGCTTATAGCAATGACTTGAGAAAACTTTGGCATGAACGGTTTGGTCATATAAACTATCGCTCATTGCAAAAACTATGTAAACAAAACATGGTGTTTGGTCTCCCTCTTGTTTCTTTTAGAGATGGTGTTTGTGTCGGTTTTGTTCTTGGAAAACATCATCGGGACAATTTTGATAAACGTGCCTCTTGGCACACCTCAGCCCCTTTGCAACTTGCTCATAGTGATTTGCATGGTTCGCTTTCTTCTCCTTCTTCTTTGGATGCAAGTACTTAGTAACTTTCATTGATGACTTCTACATACACACTTGGGTTTACTTCTTAAAACTTAAGAATGAAGTTTTTGACATGTTTTTGGCCTACAAGGCCCTTGTAGAAAAAACAATTTGTACATCGGCTTCAAAGGTTAATAACAAGTAATGGAGGCGAATATCTAAATAAAAAATTTACAAGTTATTACACTACATGGGGCATTCAAATGCAACATATTGTTCCATATACACCACAACAAAATGGTGTTGTTGAGAGAAAGAATCACACATTAAAAGAAATGACTAATTGTATGATCCAATGTCAGAGATTAAGTCTTCATTATTGGGCGAAATCCATCAACTGTGCAAATTACATAGTAAATCGCACTCCCATAGAGACTTTAAAAAATATAACATCGGAAGAAGTATGGAATAAAACTAATCCAGATATAAGTCACTTCTGTGTATTTGTTAGTGTAGCATTGGCTCACATTCCTGATGAGAAAAATAAAGCATTACAACTTAAAAGTAAGAGGTGCATTTTTGTTGGATATTCTAAAGATGTTAGAGGTTGCCAACTTCTTCAACCTCATTCCAATGAAATAATTATTAGAAGATGTTAAATTTGATGAAAATCTCTTGTCCTATGAGCCTAATTCAATGTTTATGCCATCTTAGGTGTTTGTGCCATCTTATGTTCCTATTCTGGCTTTTGCTTCAGATGATGACAATCAGGATGAAAATCCACCTCCACCTACTCACCTTCCTCCAGATGTGTCCATTGAACATGAACTTGCACCAACACCATTGCTTCCCAAATGGTTCCATTCAACACGAGAAGTAGCTAGTGATCTTGCCGATAATCCTACATATTAGTGTCGGACACATTCACAGTTCCAGGGAGCCTCCTCTCTCTTGGCTCAAGTTTCAGAGACTCATGATCAAGACACATTTGCATAAGCTTATAGCCATCTAGATTGGGACACAACAATGAATGAACAATATCGTTATTTAATGGTGAACGATACTTGGGATCTTGTACCTCTTTCGAAAGGAAGAAAATTTTTCAAATGTAAATGGGTGTATAGAACTAAGTATGCATCAGATGGAAGTGTTGAGATACATAAGGCCTAATTAGTTGCCAAATGTAATGTCCCCAAATATGTTAGGCAAGGATTTTAGTGTTTTATTTTGCAAATTATGATGTTGTTGGTGTGTTAATTTTGTTAACAGTTTATATTAATACACATGTTAAGCAAAATCTCATATATGACTTTCCACACACAGTTTGCATACATTTCATTAGGTAAACCTCCATCAACATATTGCTAATCCAAGTACACAAATAATGGAAGTGACAACATTTGGCATCCTTTATTATGAATGGAGACACAAAAACAATAGAAGTCTAATGACTATTATAGCAACTTCAACAACACTACAAACCCAAACAAAACCTGGAATGGTGCCAAGAAATAATGTCAACTACTCCAAGGCTCTCCTAGCCCTACATGGATTTCTCCAACATTGTTTGTTCTACAAATGATGCTCCAGTCCCACTATAACCTTCACGGATCTGACCCAAATTGACATGCTGCAACCCTGACTCCTTACAGAGATCCTCGCATGACGAGGTTGGGCAACAAGTGAGGCCTCGCAGGTCCCCTGACGTTCAACCAGTGAGTCTACCTCCCGAAACCCTCCTATAGAAATTTCCAGTCTGCCAAGGCCCTTGTGGGACAAGGTTGGGAATCTAGCGGGACCTCGCGGGACAATCGTCTTCAATAGGCAAGAATGTCGTTGATAAGCTTCCTGAAACCCCCATGTACCTGCAAAAACTAGGATCGCCCTCCTCTAACAAGTTTCGTACAATATTATGTGCAACTTGATATCCCTTCAGCTGAAACCAAACCCCAAATTGAAGCTCTAATGGATATCCTAGATGGATTCCCCTCTTTTCTAGCTCCGGTGGATATTTCACCACTAAAACTAAATTGAAATGGTGGAAGGGTTTTGCTAAACCCTAACGAAACAATGGCTCCAAGAGCACTTCCAAAATGATAGATCAAATCATAATGCCAAAGTGAGGTGCTACCCCTCCTTTTATCCTTCCTCCATGCCTTCTAGTACTTTTCCCCTTTTTGACTAAATCAAATATAACTTCTAGAACTTTCCCCTTTTTGACTAAATCAAGTATAACCCTTTCCCCCCTTTTTCTTTCACTTTAAGATCAAAAGTCGCTTTTAATAGTGGTTAAGTAACTTATTAATCTAAAGTTACTTTATTTCCTTAATGCCACTTTAAATACATAACATCGCATAACTAAGTGACATAAAATAACCCTTTTTTACCTTTTTTCTCTTTACTCACAAGCCACGAGAGTCATTTCTATTGTCGAACAGGGGAATCCAAGACATGACAAATCCTCCCTTCCCAAAGATTGTTTGTCCTCAAGCAACGCCATCATGCCCATATGAACAATAAACTGAACCAAATTGAAACTAATGATGATCCCTAGGTCCCAAACCTATCTGAAAGATGTGGAGCACCTACTGCCCACAATACTATCCTGCAATGTGCTAACATCGGGGTCCCCCTGAAGGCCATCTGTAAATAGAGAAACCAAATATTGTGAAGACTCAGTACACTCTTCATAGAGTGTCCCATCTAGAAAACTGATCCACTATGCCATATGAATAGGCTCCTAAAAGTAACATCTCGCTCTCCCATCTGTACTGACTGCCAAACTGTCAACCCATAAAATCCCAGGGTCCCATGCTATCACTAGAAAGGATTCATTATGTTGTCACTACGCCACTATGATCATAAGTATCAGACCCTCCCGCCTAGACTACATCCTCCACTCCTGCGAAACCAGGTTGTAATGCCTCAAAGAATCGTCCCCACTATCGAGGATTATATCCTACCAGTGAATTTCAGTGGAGTCACCCAAACCAACTCTAAAATCAGACATACAGGGGAAGTTTATGTGGCCATAAACTGATAGGGCATCCATGACACCTAGTCTCTAGGTATAAAAAGGGAAAATCCCCAATACTCCATCACCCCCAACATACTGCAATCACTCAAGCATCATCTAGACAATCTCCTGACACATTTTTTGCAAAGTCCCTCCATGCGAATACAAGAATCTCGTAGGTGGTAAAGTCATCAGGATCCCAAACTAGCGTGTATGACATGAAACCTCCTCTACTCATAACATCGGTATGTGAAATACAAGAATCCACATGATTGCTCCTGATAATCCAGGAAATCATAAGTTGCACAAACTCGATCAATTCCTCGAAAGACCACTCCTCCAAGCAACCACTCTTAAGCCTCCCAAAAGTAAACTCTAAAAAGTCAAAATCAGCGCTCACAACTCTAATAGTAGTTGGACTGTCAAGCAATGTAATCCCAACATCCCAAACTAATATGAGAAAGGTACCACCATGATGACACTGCACCATTCTGATCATCACCATTGGACCAACGTGCCCAATCTACATCCTCCTCTCCTGGAACCCCAAGATGATCTCATTGAAGGGACTGGAACCACCATCCTGAATACTCTCTTATGAAGGTGTCTCAGTGAAGTCTAAGTCTATCTATCAACGACCAACCTCAAGTCTATCCTTCCATATAGAGTAAGTCTCAACCTCCCCTCGACTGACGCCCCAAAAATAAAGTAGACCACTCATTATCATGGCTATGTCAATCATCATCATCATCTGAATCAATTTATCACTTGGATGGATTCCCAGATACCACCACCAAATTGGAACTCCATTAGTTGGTTCTCCAACTCATGCAATTTTATTTCAGTAACATGGTGTGAGTTTTCATATGAGGGATCAATTAAATCATTAGATTATGTTGTGGAATGTAGACTACCATCCTCATACACATTTTCTGATATCCCCACGTCCCCCAAATCAACTCCTTCATTGTCATCCTTCACACATAGCTCCCAATATTTGTCACATTCTAGTACAATCATGCCTACATCATCATACATGTCATAAATAGGATGAGGTCTTGAATTCTTGCTTGAACCATCCTCATCATCAACATCATATATAAGGAGAGATGTTGAATATTTAAAATATATTGATTGAACCACATTCTCATAGTCATCATAAGTAGGACAAGATGTTGTATCCTCATCTTCTCCAACTAGCATACTAGTGTCATCGACCTCATCGGTTAGTTCTGATGATGTATCATAGGTTGTTGTTTGGTATTTCTCTATGCACGCTTGATCCGAAGTTAGGAGTGGAACAAACTGATTAACAGACTGAATACAATAAACACAGAGATACAGAGAACAACACAGATATCCAGTGAACAATATCTTCTATTGAATAAATGAAATAGGTCAAAACTGTAAAACTACATAACTGAAACAACTTGCTCGAATGGTGGTAGCTATCTCTGAGAAGAGATGTGGCTGCTATGCACATCTGTCTGATTAGAATGATTACAATGAGGCTCCAGAGGCCTTTTAAACATTACTCATAAATTCCAAAACCCTGGACATCCAAAAACCTAACCCTAGGAGGTGAAATGTCAAAAGTCATCTAGGTCTCGATGCGTAAGTTGGTACCTCAACTTCCTGGGGTCGTAACTTTTTCATATGACCTCTGTTTTAGGCGCGTGATAGCCCATTGGAAATGTCTTTTCAAGAAATACACATTACGTCGTCAAACTTTGACTTTGACTACAGTTTGACTGTGGCAAGCCAAAAAAACACTGTTTAGGGCCCCAAAACGGCCCTGGAAGTACATAAAGATGTGCTGACATGAAAACATCCAAAATAAGCCAGTTGGATTACGTGGGAGGCCATCAATTTTCACCTAGAAGATGTGTAGGGATTTAGACAGCCCTGGAAGTGTAGAACCCACAATTACAAAGAAGTATAGAAGAACGTGCTAAACTAAAAATTGTCAAGAGGAGCTAGTTGGAATAGGTGGGTGGCCACTAATATCCACCTGGAACAATCCTCCCCCCTTAGGAAGCAATGGTCTCCATTGCGTTGAGTTCTCCCATCAAGTGAGGAAACTTCTGCTAAATTTGGCCCCAGGTGAACCACTTGCCTTGGTGTAGGAGTTTTCCTACCTTGACAACCTGATAAAGTTGGATCATCTACTGGCGAGTGCCCTTGACATGTGTGTCCACTATCTAATCAGTGGATGCTTGTTCCATGCAGTCAGGGTTGAGCTCTTTTGGTATCAGTTGTTTTACGATCTCTGAGGTGTCCAATACTAGTGGAAAATATGGCCGAAGGAGGTCCACATTGAANGGTGGATATTTCACCACTAAAACTAAATTGAAATGGTGGAAGGGTTTTGCTAAACCCTAACGAAACAATGGCTCCAAGAGCACTTCCAAAATGATAGATCAAATCATAATGCCAAAGTGAGGTGCTACCCCTCCTTTTATCCTTCCTCCATGCCTTCTAGTACTTTTCCCCTTTTTGACTAAATCAAATATAACTTCTAGAACTTTCCCCTTTTTGACTAAATCAAGTATAACCCTTTCCCCCCTTTTTCTTTCACTTTAAGATCAAAAGTCGCTTTTAATAGTGGTTAAGTAACTTATTAATCTAAAGTTACTTTATTTCCTTAATGCCACTTTAAATACATAACATCGCATAACTAAGTGACATAAAATAACCCTTTTTTACCTTTTTTCTCTTTACTCACAAGCCACGAGAGTCATTTCTATTGTCGAACAGGGGAATCCAAGACATGACAAATCCTCCCTTCCCAAAGATTGTTTGTCCTCAAGCAACGCCATCATGCCCATATGAACAATAAACTGAACCAAATTGAAACTAATGATGATCCCTAGGTCCCAAACCTATCTGAAAGATGTGGAGCACCTACTGCCCACAATACTATCCTGCAATGTGCTAACATCGGGGTCCCCCTGAAGGCCATCTGTAAATAGAGAAACCAAATATTGTGAAGACTCAGTACACTCTTCATAGAGTGTCCCATCTAGAAAACTGATCCACTATGCCATATGAATAGGCTCCTAAAAGTAACATCTCGCTCTCCCATCTGTACTGACTGCCAAACTGTCAACCCATAAAATCCCAGGGTCCCATGCTATCACTAGAAAGGATTCATTATGTTGTCACTACGCCACTATGATCATAAGTATCAGACCCTCCCGCCTAGACTACATCCTCCACTCCTGCGAAACCAGGTTGTAATGCCTCAAAGAATCGTCCCCACTATCGAGGATTATATCCTACCAGTGAATTTCAGTGGAGTCACCCAAACCAACTCTAAAATCAGACATACAGGGGAAGTTTATGTGGCCATAAACTGATAGGGCATCCATGACACCTAGTCTCTAGGTATAAAAAGGGAAAATCCCCAATACTCCATCACCCCCAACATACTGCAATCACTCAAGCATCATCTAGACAATCTCCTGACACATTTTTTGCAAAGTCCCTCCATGCGAATACAAGAATCTCGTAGGTGGTAAAGTCATCAGGATCCCAAACTAGCGTGTATGACATGAAACCTCCTCTACTCATAACATCGGTATGTGAAATACAAGAATCCACATGATTGCTCCTGATAATCCAGGAAATCATAAGTTGCACAAACTCGATCAATTCCTCGAAAGACCACTCCTCCAAGCAACCACTCTTAAGCCTCCCAAAAGTAAACTCTAAAAAGTCAAAATCAGCGCTCACAACTCTAATAGTAGTTGGACTGTCAAGCAATGTAATCCCAACATCCCAAACTAATATGAGAAAGGTACCACCATGATGACACTGCACCATTCTGATCATCACCATTGGACCAACGTGCCCAATCTACATCCTCCTCTCCTGGAACCCCAAGATGATCTCATTGAAGGGACTGGAACCACCATCCTGAATACTCTCTTATGAAGGTGTCTCAGTGAAGTCTAAGTCTATCTATCAACGACCAACCTCAAGTCTATCCTTCCATATAGAGTAAGTCTCAACCTCCCCTCGACTGACGCCCCAAAAATAAAGTAGACCACTCATTATCATGGCTATGTCAATCATCATCATCATCTGAATCAATTTATCACTTGGATGGATTCCCAGATACCACCACCAAATTGGAACTCCATTAGTTGGTTCTCCAACTCATGCAATTTTATTTCAGTAACATGGTGTGAGTTTTCATATGAGGGATCAATTAAATCATTAGATTATGTTGTGGAATGTAGACTACCATCCTCATACACATTTTCTGATATCCCCACGTCCCCCAAATCAACTCCTTCATTGTCATCCTTCACACATAGCTCCCAATATTTGTCACATTCTAGTACAATCATGCCTACATCATCATACATGTCATAAATAGGATGAGGTCTTGAATTCTTGCTTGAACCATCCTCATCATCAACATCATATATAAGGAGAGATGTTGAATATTTAAAATATATTGATTGAACCACATTCTCATAGTCATCATAAGTAGGACAAGATGTTGTATCCTCATCTTCTCCAACTAGCATACTAGTGTCATCGACCTCATCGGTTAGTTCTGATGATGTATCATAGGCTGTTGTTTGGTATTTTTCTATGCATGCTTGATCCGAAGTTAGGAGCGGAACAAATTGATTAACAGACTGAATACAATAAACACAGAGATACAGAGAACAACACAGATATCCAGTGAACAATATCTTCTATTGAATAAATGAAATAGGTCAAAACTGTAAAACCACATAACTGAAACAACTTGCTTGAATGGGGGTAGCTATGTCTGAGAAGAGATGTGGCTGCTATGCACATCTGTCTGATTAGAATGATTACAATGAGGCTCCAGAGGCCTTTTAAACATTACTCATAAATTCCAAAACCCTGGACATCCAAAAATATAACCCTAGGAGGTGAAATGTCAAAAGTCATCTAGGTCTCGATGCGTAAGTTGGTACCTCAACTTCCTGGGGTCGTAAATTTTGCATATGACCTCTGTTTTAGGCGCGTGATAGCCCATTGGAAATGTCTTTTCAAGAAATACACATTACGTCATCAAACTTTGACTTTGACTACAGTTTGACTGTGGCAAGCCAAAAAAACACTGTTTAGGGCCCCAAAACGACCCTGGAAGTACATAAAGATGTGATGACATGAAAACATTCAAAATAAGCCAGTTGGATTACGTGGGAGGCCATCAATTTTCACATAGAAGATGTGTAGGGATTTAGACAGCCCCGAAAGTGTAGAACCCACAATTACAAAGAAGTATAGAAGAACGTGCTAAACTAAAAATTGTCAAGAGGAGCCAGTTGGAATAGGTGGGTGGCCGCTAATATCCACCTGGAACAATCCTCCCCCCTTAGGAAGCAATGGTCTCCATTGCATTGAGTTCTCCCATCAAGTGAGAAAACTTCTGCTAAATTTGGCCCCAGGTGAACCACTTGCCTTGGTGTAGGAGTTTTCCTACCTTGACAACCTGATAAAGTTGGATCCTCTACTGGCGAGTGCCCTTGACATGTGTGTCCACTATCTGATCAGTGAATGCTTGTTCCATGCAGTCAAGGTTGAGCTCTGTTGGTATCAGTTGTTTTACGATCTCTGAGGTGTCCAATACTGGTGGAAAATATGGCCGAAGGAGGTCCACATTGAACATTGGGTGCAAGACAAGGAAGGGTGGAGTGTTGAGCTCAAAATCATTGCTACCCACAACCTTGGTGATAGTGTAAGGCCCATAGTGAAGTGGGCAGAGCTTCCGATGGGGCCCTGTAAGACGCTCTTTCTGCAAATTTAACCAAACCTTGTCTCCCACTCAAAACTGGTGTGGTACCCTGTGTTGATCATGGCACTGCTTGTACTTAGCATTGGCTTTCTGCAAAATCTCATGGACCTGTTGGCGTATGTGTTGAATCCACTCAATGAATCTGGTGGCTTTGTTGGTCTCAGATTGAACATGGGAAGAGTCTGTGTGTGTGGTTTCAAGAGGTAGTGCAACATCAATGGGACCCAAGGGTTGGAATCCCATCCCCACCTGAAATGGGCTATGGTCGGTGGGGCTATAGAGAGCCCTGTTGTAATTGTGATGAACATAGGGGAGACTCTCATCCCATGTACGCTGATGCTTAGAGTTTTACATGCGCATGATGTGCACAATCATTTGATTGACTAACTTTGTTTAGTCGTTGATTTGGGGGTGGAAAGCAGTGGATTTAGTGATATTGGTGTCCAACAGTGACCAGAGACTCGACCAAAATGTGTTAAGGGACCTGTTGTCCCGGTTGGAGATGATGGTCCATGGTAACCAAAAATGGACCCACACTCGTTCAAAGAAGATCTTAGCAGTATCTGCCACTATGATGTTCTTCTTACAGGTTGTGAGGATGGTCATCTTTGAAAACTAATCAACTACCAAAAATACACAATCATTGCCTTTCTTGGTGGACGGAAGGCCAAACATGTAATCCATCAAAATGGATTCCCAAGGCTTCTCGGGAGTAGGAAGAGGGGTTTATAAGTCTTGCTTCTTGATGGATGGCTTGACAATGGCACAAGTAGTGCAAGATATGATATACTTGTTGACTTCCTGTCGAATTTTTGGCCAATAAAAATGTTTCTGTAGAATGACCATAGTTTTCTGCACGACAAAATGTCATTCCATTCGACTATAGTGAGCTTCCCAAATCATCTTTGCATGCTCACTTGAAAGAACACAAAGATGACCCAGATGGCATAACAATATGTCCTAAATGTGAAAATTGGTGACAATTCACGCCTGTACCCAAGAGCTGATAGGTGGTGGCGAAGTTTGGATCTTGCTTATAAAGTTGGGGCCACTCAGATGCCTCATGTCCACAAGAATGGAGCACGGTGGTGAGTGAAGCCATGGGAGGTCGACTAAGGCAGTCAATGACATGATTTGTGTTCCCTATATTAAACTTGATGTTGAGATGGAATTGTTGTAGGTAGGTGGACCACTTCTGATGGCGATCGTTTTGCAACTTCCCATGTGTCTGTATGAATTGCAGAGGCTTGTGATCAATGTGGATGATTGTCTCCTTTCCTAGAATGTAATGTTTCCATTGATGACAGGCCTTTAAAATGGAATACATTTCCTTGTCATAGGTGGGGTATTTTTGGACAGTATCCGAGAGTGTCTCACTATGGTATGCCACTAGATGACCGTGTTGAGTGAAAACTGCGCCTACGCATCG
>JZKD02S1677564.1:102433-113263 GCA_000966675.3 Picea glauca
GAGACACATAATATTGGGGATGCCAAAAGAATTATTCTATTTACATGTATTTTGTAAAAGAGGAACCTTCAATGTCAATGTTAAGGTTTGTTGAAAGTGAAGATCTCATTTACATTTTGTTTTGAGTATATAGTTTTTCTGGCGAGGGTTTGGAGAGCTTGACTTGTACCAGCTTTGTGATAAATGTGTTATATACCAATATCTTATGTGAAATTTTCAATGGTCCAAATATTGTTTATTTATAGATTCTATTTTTAGTTCATGTTATCTTTTTGATTGAGTAGATTTTAGCAATTGTTGTCCATACTGATTTGACATAACATATTGCGGAGTTGGTTAGGTGATTTAACTCCTATCTGAAAGTTGAAGGAGCAGATTCCTCTTGCTTGTTGGGTGAAGCTGTGTTGAAGGGAAGTGCAATATTATCGTTGTAATTTAATACTTAGATCAACGTTAGGGTTGAAAGTTCATAGGGATTAGATTCGGGAAACTTCAAGTAAAATTTTAAAATCAGATCAATAAATTGATTCTTGAAATTTCTACATGGTATCGTCATTGATTGTATTGAGATTGTCTTTTTGTTGATTGGATGGTCGAAGATTTTAGTGGTTGGCTTGAGAGTGGGTGTTGGATGGTGAGTGTGTTTGAGATGAACACATACACATGTGAAGGGTTTGATGGGTCAAAACCCTAAATTTTCTTGTGATGAGAGTTATGTTTTCCCCTGTCATGGGTGGTAGATCTACTTTATTGTTGGTAGACATGGATTTATGTTCACCGGGGGTGATGTCAAAGACCTATGATAAGTTATTGTTTTGTTTCAGTGGATGCTAGAGTGTTCTCGCTTATGATAGGTGATAGTTCTACTTTATTGATAGATGATATAGATTTATTTTTAGTGAGTGAGATTCCTAGGAGGCCTTATGATACGTGGATGATTTGTTTTAGTGGATACCGATGTGCTCTACTTAATTTATGAATGACATTGATTTATTTTTAGTGGGTGTGATGCGTAGGCTCTGTGATAGGTTGTTAACTTGTTCAAGTGGATCTCGATGTGTTTTTCTTATGATAAGTGGTGGGTCTATTTCATTGATCGATGGTATGTGATCTATATTGTTTATTGATTTTTGAACCTTAGGATGGGTTGATTAAATCTATGATAGATTGATGATTATTCGTTGGTTTGTTTTGGTTGAGTTTTGAATTAAGGGTTTATAGGATGACAACCTTGTTCAGTGTCAATGATTATTACAGAGGGAGACTTTCAATGTTATCTCGTGGGGTTAGTATTGGTTGTACATCTTGTACATTTGTAGAGAGATTGATCATGGATGTGAGAGCTGGTGTGACACTAAACTATTGGTGATCTTGTACATTTGTACTTGATTTTAGAGGGTGGATCTTTTATGTTGTATTCTTCATATGTACTTGTCTTTGAACATTTGGCATTGAAGAAGGATGTGGAAGATCTAACTTGGAGATATGTTCAAAACCCATGCTGGTGGAGTTAGTGATTGATTCCAAGCTTGTAGTGGATGGGAGTAGTGATGAATACTAGTGATATGGTTGTTGGATTATATCAAGTAGAGGAAGTTGACTACGATGATTACTCTTGCTTCAAGATTTTCTTACTAAGAGGGAGGTGACCTCATTGAGGTTGTTGTGTTAGTGGTTGAAGGTTTTGAGGTGCATTAGAGGGATTCTCATGCTTGTAGTTTGATGATGACCCTTTATTTGTTGTTGTTACTCTTCCCATGAGCCTCTGTTTCAGGATCGATGAGTTGAACTATATGTAGGTTTTTTTTGTTCTTTTGATACATTTGATCTACTAGTATTGGGTTTGTTGGAGATGTGATTACCTTTGCATGTTAACTTGATCAACTCTTGATGTGGTGCCAAAATATTTCTGGCATACAATGATGAGTTTAGGGATGCTGGGGTTTTGATATGTCACAGTTGATGTCTTCCTTGTTTTGGAGTGATTTCAGAGTTTGATAGAAAGCAATTATCCAAGGTTATCTTATTTTAGTTTTACAGATGGTCATTGTTCTTTTGGAAAACCTAGCAAAAGGGAAGAGGGAGTAGCTTGAATGGTGGTGCAAACCAAGTGACTTTATTGTATTCTCCCTGCATGTTTTGGAGCCTGAGTTGCAAATTGCTTGGTTGATTGCTTGGAGAGAGACACACCTTTGTGAGTAGTGATCGCTTGGATGCTTATATGTGTGAACTTGTACTTGTGGGGATGACTCTTGTAGAGTATGTATAATGTTTTGTCATGGAGTATTCTTTCAGCTTTCTGGAGTAAGAGTTATAGGTTGTATATTCAGAGGTAGTTGATTGTTGTCATAGAGAACACTTTTTTCATAAAGAGTGTTATGTTTTGGGGTTACTCCATAATGTTTTCACCTCGCTAAGAGAGCACTAGGTCTCCTAGTCACTTGACGATGTTTCATGGACATATGGATGGCTGAATATGACTGGACGTTTGACCTTGGCTAAAGTGCTAGCATAGCACCCTTACCTAGCTGGACATGCATACAATTCGCATAGTCTTCTCATCCGAGTGAGGGATATCTTAATATACATCTGACATAGTCGCTAGTTGGATTTTGGTCAAAATTGGATATGTACTGAAAGTATGACCAAACTTTCTATATTAATTACTTAGAACGCTTTTAAAGTTGAGTTCATTATCTAGAGCTAAGATGTAAGTAGAAGATTACTATCATTTAAACCACATCTCACCTGTAGAAACCAAAGGCACCAGAAGCGTGGTTGTGATTGCAAAAGTAGGCTCTGTACTTTGACCAAATCTTAACCATTTTGTGATTGGCAATTTATACTTTTTGAATAGACTATGCTCTGGAATGTTTTATAATTTTCGAAACTTTGTCTTTGTTGTAAATGGAAGGCATCATGATCTCTTTACTTTTAACAATCTAGCCATGCATAGGAATAAGAACTCCATAGTTTCGCTCAGGTTTGAAAACCTCTCCTGGAGATGTTTTTTATTTACCTGTCTAACTTGGAAGTAGGCTTACTTGGCCTCTTTGTTGGGGAATGTTGATTTCAATTTATTTATTTTCAAAATAAGAAATGAACTTATATTTAAACTTTTATAGATTGCCTTTGAAAGAAAAGTTGCTTGAAGTGTAAATCGGCATTCCAGGTCTGTACAATGTTCAGGGGAAGAGTATTTCAAGGTCAAGTTTAGGCTACGTGATGGTATAGACATTTGTCCCAGAAGATATTTATCTGCCACCACTGTTGCCACCTCGAAGGAAAGCGTTCTTGCATAATGATCCAAATGGCTTTGCCATCTTTATGTGTGTTTGACTGGAACAGAGAAATAGATATACACTCTTTGAGATGGGGTACTTTTGGTTCGTGTTTTTTCTACGTTGAGAATTACCAGATCAGCAAATTCTGATTAATTCTGTTGAGAGTCCTCGATATTTTAGGCAGCTCATTTACAATGTGGCAGAGGATTATCTTTGCAGTTTATTCATGGAGAGACATGATAGGAAATCCCTGCTTGGAACATTCTACATAATCTTAACCCAAAATAATTGAAGATGATTAAAATATTGTTTAAACAGATATTGCATGAATTTCGACTAGAGAGAATGCTAGGTCATCACTAATACCGTAGGGAGAACACCTTCGAAAGGTTTGTTTTTGTTTTCATAGAGCTTTGATATTTTAATTTCAAGGGTAATCTCTTTCAGCTGTTGAAGACAAACTGGGCAAAATAGACCCTAGATAAAGAGTTGAACTTTACCAAGTTCTCTAGTTCTCCAATTAAAGTGCTCTAAACTCTTTGTACTCGGGACATATTAGTTTCAGATATATTGTGAAATGGCTACTGAAGAAGTTTTTGCAAGATTGCTGTGCTAATTATATTTTTTTCAAGGGGCTGTTTATTGGTCACTAGTTTTCCTATATTGGCATGTAGGAGTTCACTCTATTGCAACTTATAACATCAAGCAGACAATCATACCGGAAATCTGCCGAGGGAACTCACTTTGATATTACTTTCGTTGATTGATATAATAGCTTAGAAGATGAGATGGTACTTACTTAGTTGCTCTGAAACTATCTGCTGTAAGTAAACCATCTACAGTTTAAGAGAAATGTTGACCTTACAGAGTTGCCTTTGCTATTGTGTTTTTATGAGTAATTGTTGGCTTGTTTTTGTGAGCCTCATACTAAGAAGTCTTCCATTTTGGGATTTCTGCTTGGGACCTTAATTTTTTTTTACTTTCACATTCAAATTTGACCACCATTATTGTAACCAAGAGTGATGTTGGAATACAATATTATCATAAAGAAATTGTATTTTTATTTATTATGTTTTATTAGTGGGAATGTTACGTATGGTATCAGAGCCAAGCTACAACACTCGATGTTGTATCGGCTCGAGCAGAACAGACCATCGTGGAAGAGGAGGCATTGGACTAACAATGTGTTGGAGAGCTCACCATCTTGGAGGAAGGGTGTTAGAGCCCAAGGAAGACCATGCTTGGAAGGTGTTTCACTTTGGGGTTGTATAAACCCTAGTTTTGACACATGTATATCCTTGTATTGTAAATTGCTTCATGTGCGGTAGCCTTGTTAGTTACTTGTTTAGACTTTTGTACTTGTTTTATGTTAGCCTCCCTCACCTACTCTATGTATAAAGGGAGGACAGTGATATTGTATTCATTATCATCATTGTACTCTATTCTTTGCATTGCCTTGGGGAAGTCTTGTAGGGAGTAATATGCTAAGGTTCATAAGGAAACCCTAGGAGCATGAAGTTAGGGTTTATGAGAAAACCCTAGGAGAAGACAAGAATTGAATGTTCTTGAAGAGATTGCTTGTGTGATGCTAGGGTTTGTTGCCATGCATGTAAAACCTAGAGAAGAACATGATGTTGGGGATGGTGATGGTTAATATGGCTCTTGTTGTAGCATTAAGGTTTCTACTCTTGTAGAAGACATGGAGAGTGGAGCTAACACCTTGCATGATTTTGGACATTTGTTTTTGTGGGATGTGAAGTTAGGGAAAGATCATGGAGAGACTAATATCATGAGTTTTGAGCTTGCCGTGATGCCTTGTTTAAAAGAAGGCTTTGTTATTATTGTATCATTGATGTTCCATGGAGGTCTTCGTGCTTGTGTTGATGCAAGAGTTGACATAGGGTTTGAGGATTTAAACCCTAGGATGGACATGTATATTTGAAGGCTAGTGCTAGAGTTGTCTTCCCATGTACTCGTATGATGCAACAAGGCTAGTGTTTGTACACCCTTTAAAGGAAGACAACAATGCTAGTGTGGAGAGCTTGTGTGATGCAAGTGGCTTGTATGTGCCCAGGGGGACTTGTAGGTGTTGATGCATTTAGAGGATCTTTGGTGGAGTGGCCAACTATGGTTGGGATTGATTCTTAGTTAGGAGTTGGTGGCTAGGGTTTTCTTATGGTTTCTCTAGCTAGGGTTTGGAGAGATTGACTTGTACAAGCTTTGTGATAACATTGTGGTATGTACATGTACTTCATTTTTTTTATATATATATGAAGTTTTTAGGTGTCCAATTATTGTGTGCTCATAGATTTGATTTTCAATGTATGTTATCTTCTTGATTGAGTAGATTTTAGAGTTAGTTGTTTATGTTTATTAGACATGACATATAGTTGAGTTGGTTAAGTGATTTAACACATTCAAATGATAAATGAGTTAGATTCGTTGCTGCTATAATATGTTGTAATAATACATTTTAGATTTGTTATGCCTCGAAAAGTGTTCCCTAAGTGCCGTAGCATTGTGGTATTGAAGTATAGTCATATGGTATTTATTGTTTTGCCTTGTTGAGGAAATTAGTTTGAGAGGAAGTGAAGTACTATCACTGAAATTACGAACATGATTGAAAAATAAAATCCAATGCACTCTACTATTGATGGGAAAACATACACCACTTTACCATTGAAAGGGAAAAATAGAGTGCACTCTACCATTGATATCAATTGTGAATCCATTTACCTTGAAAAATTCTTGCTAATTTTACTGTCCCAAATCGTCATGTAGATAGTTCACACCATGTCGATACATGACCCTTCTCATTATTTCTTTGTGATGTCAATTTATAAAGTCACTTTGGAAGGAAACAAAATCTATTCAAAATGTGCAGAAGATTTTTAGAAATAGACCATTATATGAGATGAGCACAATACCAACACTACAAATACCAAGAGAACATAAGAGAGAAAATATGCAAGTATTAGGGATGAGATCTTTGGAGTTGTACACATTAAACATTCATTTTTGGTTGTATTTATAGAGTACAAATGATATACAATGAAACTTCTCACAATATCAAAAATGTGAATAGCTAGAGAACATAAGAGAGCAAATATGCAAATAGTAGAGATGACTGCATGAGAACTATATACGTTGTATAGTCATTTATAGTATGTATATACATAGAGTGCAAAGGATATACAAGGAAAATTTCTGATAAAGTAAATATGTATGTATATAGAGTGCAAGGGATATACATGGAAACCTCTAGAGAAGATAAATGTGGTTATCATCCAAAAAATGAAAACTATCCATATACCAATCATCACATTCAACCTCCTAATAAGACCAAACATATGTTTCTTGATTATATTCTTCCGTGACGTAATGGTCGATGATCTCCATGTTTTAACTTTCCATATACCAATCATCACATTCGACCTCCAAATAAGACCAAACATATGTTTCTTGATTATATTTGTCCATGATGGTTTACATAATAGATCTCTCTTTCATTGCAAGTGTGATCTCGTGAATATTTTGAATCTCTCGTCTCAATGCTTTAAGGTCCATGAGGATTTGAAAGCGAATATCCATTGGAAACATCATGTATAATATATCAACATAAATATTTGAAAATACTCTATCCAATGGCACTGATATGGTAGTAATCTGAGCACCCTATTAGAATTTATGAGCTATGCAGTCTCGCTTCCATCACGAAAAAACCCTAAAAATGGTTGATTTTAAATAAGCAATATCTTCACTTTTGGAGCTTTGAAAATGGGTGATTTGTTTTTTGAAATGGACTAATTTTTCAAGAGGAACTTAGATCTGTAATTTTTTTGAGAGAAATCGACACCAATTTCTACAAAAAACAACAAAATTGCACGATCGTCCGCAAAAAAACCCCGAAAAACTGTTGATTTTAAATCAATGATATCTTGGCCTCCCGAACTCCAATTCAAACGATTTTTTTTGAAAGTGGTTGTTTTTTCGAGAGGAACTCAATATACAACCAATTTCATCAAATTATGCACAAGAATCTATAGAAATTATCTGGAGTATCGCAACCCTTTTTTTTCTTCTTCGTTTGAAAACCTGCACAATAGAAAAAATTTCCCCATTTTCGTGGCCACTATGGATCTAGAACTATAATCTCACACAATGAAACCAAGAACAATATAGAAAAATATCCTTTATTATTACCAAAACCCTAAAGGTATGGAAACACTGTACAAATGATGCTTTTAAGGAAGGGATCCACTCCTAATCACTTTCCTCTTCGAGGGGGCAACCTCTTAATGAGTTATGCTCCAAATACAATACTTTTCAAAATTCCCATTACATTGTTTACACCCCTTTATATAATGCTACCAACCACTTGAGAACATTCTAGATGAGGAACCTTTTAGTAAGTCCTATTGCATTTATTGCATTCACACTACATGCAAGGAATGGAAGAGAATAACTAGGAACCAAATCAATGTTGTGTTAGATGGTTTCAAGAAGTGGCAATCCCATATGCTCTTCAAAAAAAATTGAATATGATTCAATGAGAGTTGAAATCCTTGAAGAACGGTGATTCTCAATGCTATCTTCCTTCACTTGTTGGACAACACTAAATAATTATGGATGTTAATGTTAACATATTTTAGTGCTTGCTTTCTAGAAAGTAAAGGAGAAATAGAAGAAACATATGTAAGTTTGTAGACTTTACCATCCTTTTGAAGCTTATAGGTGTTGTGTCACATCATGAATATCAGGTTGATCATATTAATAAGGATGCCCAAGGATCAACTCAAAAAATGTATTGGAATGACATATAATGCACAGTGTCTTTGAAGGGTCCAATGGCAAAAGTCATTATACACTCTTGGCTATAGGGGTTGGATTCTTGACATATTTTAATCCAACCCAAGTGATAGGTTGTAGGATGCATAGTAAATTTGAAACCAACTTTTGCGATACTAATTTTTTTTGATTACCATTATTAATGATAAGAGAAACCAAATGATCTTTTACCTAGTAATTTTGTGTAAAGAGTGCTTCCTTCAAACTCATTGCATAATCTCTGGTCATGAGAGTATGCTATGGATTTGGAGCCATTGGTCTATCATCCTAAATCTTTACATCATCTAGTTGTTACTCTAGGGTAAGAGTAGCATTCTTAAAGTGTTTCTTAGTGAAAACAAACTTATAATTATTTGACTTGAGGTCTCCAACATTCATCAATGGAATTCCCTTATCTTTTATGATAGGTTAATACTTTTCTTTACCAATAGATTTTGGAGCCGCTAGTCTATCATCCTAAATATTCACATTGTCCAGTTTTTACTCTAGGGTAAGAGTAGCATTTTTAAAGTGTTTCTTAGTGAGAACAACCTTCGACTTATTCGACTTGAGGTGTCCAACATTCATCAATGGAATTCCCTTATCTCTTATGATAGGTCGATACTTTTCTTTACTAATAGATGAAGAGCATAGTACCAAACCCTGTTAATATATTTAGACACTTAGGAGTTAGGTATGATCAAATTGGTCTAATGCGACTTTATGTAAAGTGTGTTTCTTTAGTGTGCATTGTAATTATCTAATCTGATAGTCATCATACACTGCGTCACTTAACACCCGATTGGTCCATGATCTCTATTTAAAGAGCCATTCGCTGATGATTGATTGTGAGAAAATCATGTAAGCTATTTTTATTTTGGATTAATATATTGCCTAAAGTGGCCATGTTGGTTGGGGTCATGGATTGTTTCCCTCATTGAGCATTTTAACCATGTAATTGTTGTTTTTCTTCATATGAGATATGATCAATATATTATTACAATGATGAGTGTTCCATATATAGGGAACATATGGTGACCATCCATGAAAGGATGTGTCCCTTGGATAATCAATAACTATTTATTATTATCATTTACTTATTATATATAGTATTTAATAATCAATAATTATATTATTAATTATTAATCTAAGAGAATGTCTTCTTGATGTTTTCCAAACATCAACAGTCACTCTCAAAGAGGGAGACATGCCAAGATTGTCTCTGAAGTATACAAACTTCACCCTAGACTCATGACACTTGTCTGTCAGTCTTGGGAGACGTCTCTCTCCCACCTGAACCAAGGAAAAACTCCTTTTGCGACTCTCACTTTTGAGCCAATTGACTCTCTCTGAGATCAGACTCACTCTAAGTTTGCATGTAATAGCATATAACATCTTGAATCTTTATTATTCCTTGTCAAATCACCATGATTAGGACAAAGACCACACCAAGATCTTTCACCACAAGTACACACCCGTGAGTGAATGTCAGCCTGATGCTAACTAACATGTGGAAAACACTTCAAGCACCTCAAGTCCATATGATTCCTTGTCATGATCAAGGAAGGATTATGCCTGGGACCATTTACCACAAGTGCACCTTTATGATAAATGTATCCTATCTCCCTTGGTCTGCAACCCAATCTAGGAGAAGGTCCTCCCGATGCTGAAACATCAACACTCCCTCTTAGCTAGGGAGGTATCTTTCCATAGTAGTACACAACTACTTTCCAGAGACACACAGTCTCTGCCAGTGGTACACAACCACCATAGTAGAAAAAGGTTTGTCACACATGGCACTCCCACGTGGACTTCTAGAGGCTACTCCCTCTAGGAACACTTAGGGTCAACTCCCCATAATGTGTGACATCACAACTCCCTTGACATGTCCTCATGTGCTCTCCACAAGGGACATTGGGCTATAAGACCAAACACACTTATCCCTTCTCGGATAAGTGTCCTCATAGATAAACTCAACTCAATTCACAGAGGAGTACGATCTAGAGAATGTCTGCCACACATGGAACTCCCATGTGGACTTCTAGAGGCTACTCCCTCTAGAAACACCAGGGTCAACTCCCCATAGTGTGTGACATCAAGGTCAACTCCCTTGACATGTCCTCATGTGCTCTCCACATGGGACATGTCCTCATGTGCTCTCCACGAGGGACGTTGGGCTATAAGCCCAAACACACTTATCTCTTCTCATATAAGTGTCCCACTTATCCCTTCTCGGATAAGTGTCATCATAGATCAACTCAACTCAGTCACAGAGGAGTACGATATGGAGAATGTCTTAGGAAGCTACAAACATCAACATGTTGAAATAATGTAACTGCGAAGAGCATTCTTATTATTTTGTTATTGGATTAGATCCCCATTGTGGATTAATCATGTCATTATTATTATTATTGTTATTGGATTAATCCCCATTGAGGATTAATCATGTCGGTGATTGTATAAGGACCAAATCCCCTTTCGCGGATTGGTCATCGGACAATTACAAAGTACTGAATAAGAAGTCGGCCCCATCAGTTATAATGGAAGACCCAAAATTAATCAAAGGTGGGTTTACCCACCCAGAGTGAGAGGTTGGCCCTGCCCGATTGTGACCTTTCACACGTGCCAGGTTGATATAAATAAGAGGCTAGCGCCTCACTTCTTACACACACTCACTTGCTCATTCTCTTATGAGGCAAGCTGCAATTACAAGTTAGAG
>JZKD02S1677565.1:0-17664 GCA_000966675.3 Picea glauca
TATTTTAATAGGGAAAAACTATGAAATATGGTCCATTAAGATGCATACACTTCTCAAATATCAAGATTGTTGGGAAGTGGTTGCCTCGGGTTTTACTGAGCCAGATCCTGTTGATTTAGTCGCCATGATAAATGCACAATGACAAGTAGTTTCGAAGAACAGACGAATATATTCATGAGCATTGTATTTTATACACCAGGGGCTTCACGATGCACTCTTTCCAAAGATTGTTGCAACCAATAACGCCAAACAAGCTTGGGATATCCTTGAAATTTCTTATGAGGGTACATACAAGGTGAAAAATGCCAAGCTTTAGACCTTAAGAAGAAGTTTTGAAACCCTCTAGATGAAAGACTCAGGCTCCATGGATCATTTTATGATGCAATTCATGAGCATTGTCAATCAACTTTGCGCACTTGGAGAAGGCATTCGGTGTCAAAAGGTGGTCGAGAAGATACTCATAAGCCTTCCTATTAAGTTTGATATGGTCATTGTTGCCATAGAAGAATCCAAAAATCTATCCCAATTATTTGTAGATGAACTCACAAGGTCTTTGTTATCACATGAGACCATAATCAATTGAAGTAATGAATCTTTAGATAATTCATTTTAGACTCAAGCCTCCATTAGCAAAGGAATAGGTTGAGGAAATAGAAGCAAAGGCAGGCAAGGTAGAGATCATTCTCAAACATGAGAAAGGTTAGCCTCGGAACAGTCAAAACAGTCATAGGAATACTCTTAGAACCAAAGGGGGGAAAACAAAAAATTCAATTAGTCAAAGTGGAAGTGGACTGACAAGTCAAAGATCCAATGTTGTTATTGCAAGAAATTTAGTCACTACGAAAGTGAATGTAGAAAGAAGCAAGCATATTTGAATAAGGGCAAAGCAAATGTCATCAACACTAATGAAGGGACATATGAATCAATGTTCTTTTCATGCTAGATCACAGAAGAAACCAACATCGGTGATCTTTGGTTGTTGGATAATGGTTGTAGCAATCATATGCAAGATAACAAAGATTTATTTTCAAGTTTAGATAACTCTGTCACATCTGAAATTAAATTGGGAGATGATTATCAAGTAAAAGCTTTAGGTAAAGGTGTAGTTTTTGTGTTGACCAAGCAAGATGAAGAGAAGGATATTTGTGATGTTTATTATGTTCTTGGTCTAAAACATAATTTGATGAGTGTAGGCCAGATGAGTCAACACGATTATGATTTCATATTTAAAGGCCCCACATTTACAATCTTGGATAAGCCACCCAGTAAGAGACTCATAACACAAGTACAAATGACCAAAAATATAATGTTTCCCTCAAGGTTGAGAAGTCTAACTCTCTCACAATCATATGCACATAATGTCTCAAGTTCAGATGAGACTTGGTTGTGGCGTCTTAGGTATGGTCATTTACCCTTTAGTAGTCTCAACCTTTCATAGAAGAAATCCATGGTCAAGGGTCTACCCATGATAAATGTACAACACAACTCTTGTGAGAGTTGTATATTAGCCAAACATCAAAGGGATAGCTTTCCATTTGCTTCCTACATAGCAAAAGAACATCTTGAGTTGGTGCATACATATCTTTGTGGTCATATGCAAACCTAGTCAATAAGAGGAAGTTTTTATTTTTTAACATTCATTGATGATTTTAGCAGGAAAGTCGAGGTGTATTTTGTCAAGCACAAATCAAAGACTTTTGAAAAATTTTGAGAGTTCAAAGCCATGGCAGAGAAATAGAGTGGAAATTACATCAAAGTACTGAAGTCGGATCGAGGAGATGAATAGGACTCCAAATACTTCGCAAAATTTTGCAGACGACAAGGGATTGAAAGGCAAATCAACAAGGTATACTCCACAACGTAATGGTATGGTTGAAAGAAAAAATAGAACTATCATGACTATGGCCAGAAGTTTGCTCAAGGCTAAAAAATTATCCAGTGAATATTGGGCAAAAGTTGTAGCTTGCTCAGTTTATGTCTTGAATCGGTCACCAACCAACAATGTGAAAACCAAAGTCCCTCAAGAAGCCTAGAGTTGCATGAAGTCTAGTGTTTCCCAATTCAAAGTTTTTAGCTGTGTGGCTTATGCTCATGTTCCTGAAGAGTTGAGGAGGAAACTTGATAATAGAAGTGAAAAATGCATTTTTAATGGATACAGTTAACAATCCAAAGATTATAGGTTGTATAACATTGTGACCAAAAAGGTTATTGTGAGCATGGATGTTAAATTCCATGAAGATAAATCTTGGGAGTATCAAGCAAATGAAACAATTGAAAGTTAGATTCATTTTCTAACTTTCAATTGTTTCATGGCGACTAAATCAACAGGATCTGGTTTTACTGAGCCAGATCCTGTTGATTTAGTCGCCATGATAAATGCACAATGACAAGTAGTTTCGAAGAACAGAAGAATAGATTCATGAGCATTGTATTTTATACACCAAGGGCTTGAAGATGCACTCTTTCCAAAGATTGTTGCAACCAATAACGCCAAACAAGCATGGGATATCCTTGAAATTGCTTATGAGGGTACATACAAGGTGAAAAATGCCAAGCTTTAGACCTTAAGAAGAAGTTTTGAAACCCTCTAGATGAAAGACTCAGACTCCATGGATCATTTTATGATGCAGTTCATGAGCATTGTCAATCAACTTCGTGCACATGGAGAAGGCATTCGGTGTCAAAAGGTGGTCGAGAAGATATTCATAAGCCTTCCTATTAAGTTTGATATGGTCATTGTTGCCATAGAAGAATCCAAAAATCTATCCCAATTATCTGTAGATGAACTCACAAGGTCTTTGTTATCACATGCGACCATAATCAATTGAAGTAATGAACCTTTAGATAATTCATTTCAGACTCAGACCTCCATTAGCAAAGGAATAGGTTGAGGAAATAGAAGCAGAGGCAAGAAAGGTAGATATCATTCTCAAACATGAGAAAGGTTAGCCTCGGAACAGTCAAAACAGTCATAGGAATACTCTTAGAACTAAAGGGGGATAAGCAAAAAATTCAATTAGTCAAAGTGGACTGACAAGTCAAAGATCCAATGCTTTTATTGCAAGAAATTTAGTCACTACGAAAGTGAATGTAGAAAGAAGTAAGCATATCTGAATAAGGGCAAAGCAAATGTCATCAACACTAATGGAGGGACATATGAATCAATGTTCTTTTCATGCTAGATCATAGAAGAAACCAACATCGATGATATTTGGTTGTTGGATAATGGTTGTAGCAATCATATGCAAGATAACAAAGATTTATTTTCAAGTTTAGATAACTCTGTCACATCTGAAATTAAATTGGGAGATGATTATCAAGTAAAAGATTTAGGTAAAGGTGTAGTTTTTGTGTTGACCAAGCACGATGAAGAGAAGGATATTTGTGATGTTTATTATGTTCCTGGTCTAAAACATAATTTGATGAGTGTAGACCAGATGAGTCAACACGGTTATGATGTCATATTTAAAGGCCCCACATTTACAATCTTGGACAAGCCACCTAGTAAGAGACTCATGGCACAAGTACAAATGACCAAAAATAGAATGTTTCCCTCAATGTTGAGAAGTCTAACTCTCTCACAATCATATGCACATAATGTCTCACGTTCAGATGAGACTTAGTTGTGGCATCTTAGGTATGGTCATTTACCCTATAGTAGTCTCAACCTTTTACAGAAGAAGTCCATGGTCAAGGGTCTACCCATGATAAATGTACAACACAACTCTTGTGAGAGTTGTATATTAGCCAAACATCAAAGGGATAGCTTTCCATTTGCTTCCTACGGAGCAAAAGAACATCTTGAGTTGGTGCATACATACCTTTGTGGTCATATGCAATCATAGTCAATAAGAGGAAGTTTTTATTTTTTAACATTCATTGATGATTTTAGCAGGAAAGTCTAGGTGTATTTTGTCAAGCACAAATCAAAGACTTTTGAAATTTTTTGAGAGTTCAAAGCCATGGCAGAGAAACAGAGTGGAAATTACATCAAAGTACTGAAGTCAGATCAAGGATATGAATAGGACTCCAAATACTTCACAAAATTTTGTAGACGATAAGGGATTGAAAGGAAATTCAACAAGGTACACTCCACAACGTAATGGAGTGGCTGAAAGAAAAAATAGAACTATCATGACTATGGCCAGAAGTTTTCTCAAGGCTAAAAAATTATCCAATGAATATTGGGCCGAAGTTGTAGCTTGCTCAGTTTATGTCTTGAATCGGTCACCAACCAACAATGTGAAAACCAAAGTCCCTCAAGAAGCCTAGAGTGGCATGAAGTCTAGTGTTTCCCAATTCAAAGTTTTTGGTTGTGTGGCTTATACTCATGTTTGTGAAGAGTTGAGGAGGAAACTTGATAATAGAAGTGAAAAATGTGTTTTTAATGGATACAATTAACAGTCCAAAGATTATAGGTTGTATAACATTGTGACCAAGAAGGTTATTGTGAGCATGGATGTTAAATTCCATGAAGATAAATCTTGGGAGTATCGAGCAAATGAAACAATTGGAAGTCAGATTCATTTTCTACAAACAGATGAGTAGGTGGAATCTACAGGAAAACAAGCTCTTCAACCTATACCTCCAAGGCTACAAGTACAAAGACAAGGAGAACAAGCAGTGCACAGTCCTTCTTCTAGCAGTGGCTCAGATCCCACTGTAGCTTCTCTAAGGAACCAGAAAATGAGAAGTTTTAGAGAAATTTATGAACAACTTGATGACTTAGAACAACAAGCATAATTTTCCTTGTTATCTTGTCAACCTATATATTTTGAAGAAGTAGTCAAAGAAGAACAGTGGGCTCCTGCAATGAATGAAGAAATTGAATCAATTGAGAGAAATAATACATGGGATCTTGTAGATCTTCCACTAGATCAAGCCAACATAGGAGTTAAATGGATTTTCAAAACAAAGTTCAATGAGAAAGGTACAATGGAGAAGCACAAAGCTAGACTTGTAGAAAAAGAGTTTGCTCAACAACCTAGTATTGATTATGGAGAAACACTTGTTTAGTAGCACGTTTGAATACTGTGAGAATAGTTTTGGCAATTCCAACCCAAAATAAGTGGCCAAACTATTAGATGGATGTTAAATCCAATTTCTTAAATGGCATCCTAGAGGAGGAAATTTATGTAAATCAACCATTAGGGTTTGAAATCAAAGGTCAAGAGCACAAGGTGTACAAATTGAAGAAAGTCGTATATGGCTTGAAACAAGCTCCAAGAGCATGGTATAGTCACATTGATTCCCATTTGCTCAACAATGGGTTTACTACGAGCAACAATGAACCCACACTCTATACTAAAAGAGATCAACAAGATAATATTTTAATAGTTTGCCTTTATGTTTATGATATGATATACATAGGTAATTTTCTATTGAATGAGTTCCAAACAACCATGAAGGAAGAATTTGAAATGACTGATCTCAGTCTTATGAAGTAATTTCTTAGCATTGAAGTTGAGAAATCTACACAAGGCATTTTTATTTGTCAAAGGAAGTATTCCACAAATATTTTGAAAAGATTCAAAATGGATAAATGCAAACCAACATATACAAATCCAATTGCAACAGGTGCAAAGCTAAGCAAACGGGATAAAGGATCAGTGGTTAATTCCACATTGTATAAAAGGCTTGTAGGTTGTGTCATGTTTCTTACGATTACCCAACCAGATATTATGTATGTAGTAAGTTTAATTTCCAGATTTATGGAGTCTCCCAAAGACTCTCATTGGAAAGTTGGAAAAAGAATTTTGAGATGCATTACAGGTACAACAGATTATGGAATTTGGTATTCCACTTCCAAAGATAATTCACTTGTTGGGTACATAGATAGTGATTTTGTTGGCAACATTGATGATAAGAAAAGTACTTTCGGGTATGCATTTCATTTGGGTACAGGTTTAATCTCATGGGCTTCCAAGAAACAACCCATTTTCACAATATCTTCAACAAAAGCAAAGTGTGTGGCAACAGCTTCAACATCATGTTATGCAATCTGATTGAGAAGAATTTTAAGCTAGTGATCTTACACATGAAGTGAAGGAGCGAACTCCTATATTTTGTGACAATAGATCAGTTATTGTCATATCTAAAAATAATATGTTTCATTGCAAAAGTAAACACAATGACACTTGTTATCATTTCATTCGCATGATTGGAAACAATGGCCACATTATCTTACAATTTTAGGGATCTAAAGACCAATTGGTTGACATCTTCACCAAGCCATTGACAAGCAATAATTTTGAATTTCAGAGACAACACCTAGGCATTGTTTGTGTTTATATTTTTAATGGTCATAATTAAGGGGGAGTGTTGAGATATCATAATTACTCCCACCACTAAGTCTTTAATAATGTAGTTGTAGATAGTTAGGTCTTTAATGATGTAATTGTAACAGTTAGGGATGGTCTAAATATAGAAAGTTAGTTATGCATTCATTAGTTAGTGGAGATAATGGAGAAGACTTTGTCAAAACCCAATCTTATGTATTACCTATATCAATATAGAGAAGAGCAAGACAGATGCCTATAGTTCAATCATAATGATTTGTCTGTGATTTGATTGTTAACAATGTTTTGTTTTGTCTCGTAGGTAATATCCCAACTCGAATTCACCCGAGTCGAGAAACACATGCATGATGCAATCCCATATGTTGGAGAGAAAGATGCAATATGTTCGTCAATGACTTATTCACATCATGCCCTTAGAATACTTTCACAATGGTTCATACTAGGGGAGGGACACATTCAAAAATTCAAATCAATCCTAAACACACATTCAAAAATTCAAGTTTTCAATCCTAAACACACATTCAAAAATTCAAGTTTGCAATCCTAAACACACATACTAGGGGAGAGACACATTCAAAAATTCAAGTTCGCAATCCTAAACACACATACTAGGGGAGAGACACATTCAAATCAATCCTAAACACACATTCAAAAAGTCGAGTTTGCAATCCATGCCAATGACCATTCACCAATTAAATTGTATACATCTAACATTATAAGTCAACATCTATCATCTTTGGAAGCACCATTTCTCTATTTCACAATTAAAAACTACTCAATAGATCACTCATAGAGTATCATTGGTTTAGGGATTTACACTATGTCATAAAACTAAGTTATTTATTTGGTATTGCTATTTTCATGTTTCTACTATGTTTATATTGTTGTGTTTTTATTGTTTGTATGTTTTTAATCTTAGTGTATGTATTTTTGTATGAGCACACTATCCACAAGCTCTTGATCTAGAGTTTTGAAAAATGACCCCTAGGTGAAAAAATTGCATTGTTTGTTATTAAGTAAAACCCTAGTTCCAAAAATCATTGAATAAAACAATCTCCAAGCCATATTCTCATGGGAGAGGGGCACCCCTAGCTATAATCTGATGTCACAAGTAAAAAGAAATCGATGGTTCATTGATCTAAGTCCTATTTATCGTTTTATGGCAAGTTGTAACTCAGTTTCAGAAACTATTAAGGGACACATGGCAAATTTGTGTTGAGGGAATAAAAACTAAAATGAGCAACATATTTGAGTGTTGAAAGCTCTTTTAAGTGTGTTTGGGAGAGATCAACATGATCACACTATCCACAAGCTCATGACCTAAGTTTTAAGAAATTGACCACTAAGTGCAAAAGTTACATTGTCTCTTATTGAGAGAAAACCTAGTTTTGGAAACTGTCGAATAAAGAAAGGTCTAGGCCATATGCTCATAGTAGAGGGGCACCCCTAGTTGTAATTTTGTGTCACAGTTCCAAGGGAATCAACATTTTGTTGATTTGAGTCCTAGTTGTCATTTTATGACGAGTTGCAACTCACTTCCTAACAAATTATGGGACAAATGGTGAATTTGTGTCGGTGCATAAAAACCAAACCGAGAAAAAAAAATTGAGTGTTGTGAGCTCTTACAAGTGTATTTGGGCAATGCCAACATGAGCATGCTATCCACAAGCTCCCAATCTATACTTTTCAAAAATTGACCCCTAGGTGCAAAAATTGCATTGTTCCTTATTGAGCAAAACGCTAGTTCCAAAAATCGTCGAATAAAACAAGCTCTTAACCATATACTCATAGGAGAGGGGTGACCCTAGTTTTAATTCAATGTCATGATTCCAACAAAATTCACATTTTATTGAGACGGGTTCTAGTTTTTGTTTTATAGTGAGTTGCAACTCACTTTCGAAAGCCAATAAGGGACACATGGAAAATTTGTGCTAGAGGCATAAAAACCAAACTGAGTAGTAGAATTGAGTGTCGTAAGCTCCTAGAAGTGTGTTTGGGCAAGGATGACATGAGTACACTATCCACAAGCTCCCAATCTAGAGTTTTCAAAAGTTGACCACTAAGTGAAAAAATTGCATGTTCTCTTATTGAACTTAAATGAATTTATGGATGCTTGCATATGAATTTTGGGTAATTGTTTCATGAAATTTTCTTGCATTCTAAATGTTTTTGAATTGTTTGGTTGTACAACCCATGTTTGTACAAAAATGGAATTGACCTTAACAAAATAGTTCCTCATCACTATGCGATTGTCATCTCTGTCATTCCCAATTCTTGAATGGTTTTGGAGGCAAACAACATCCAACAAATAACATGCAAACAATCAATTTTATTGAATGCTTATATCTTATCCTTTCAAGTGATAAACTACAAGCAACACAAATATTAAAAATTAAAATACACCAAGAAATAAAGGCAAAAAAGGTAAGAATCCAATCACTGCATTAAGACAACAATGTACATTATATGTACAATATGTTGACCCAAAATATAATCAACTAGTTTTGATTTCTAAATGTTGCAATATGCTCTTCAAACAATTTGAGATTACCCCCCGATCCTTCACAATTGTCACTTTACAACCTAAACGTGCATCTGAAGTCATGAATATGACTCATTCCTTCTTTGTTCATGTTTCTCCATGACTAGTCCATACATCCCTCATCACCCAGGCCATTGACATTTTGTGAATGGCATATTTGATTAGGTAGTTATGGTAGTGATACAATTTCAGTTTGATGATCCTAAGGGAATAATTAATGTCCTCATATGGTGGTATAAGTGATGTTAGTGTTGTGGATGATATGACTAGAGACTAATATTTCATGATAAGTAACAAACTGTTAGTCAATTTTAGTGGTACAGATTTGGTTCATTCATGGTCCTTTCATAATTATTACATTTTTTCAACTTTCACATGATTTTGTGTCTAGCGTGCCCATAAATCGCTTTTTTGAAAGGAGAAGCATTTGATCCTCTTTGCTTCCACCTAACAAGTTCATGAGGCAACCCATAAATTCATGGTTTAAAATAAATATCATTGTTAGATTGAGTAAGTGACATTCACATATACTATTGAGGTAATCAACAATTTTAAGGTTTAAAACACACAAAACTATTAAGGTTGCCTCTCTTGTTATGTAAGATATGAAGCTATTGTATGTGTATAGTTAATTTTCAAATAACCACTCAAATGTTTGCCTAATATATGCATGTCTCATTGACTCTACAACTATTTGATATCATTCGAGTTTTTGAAATGCCTAAGGATGGTGATTCCTTCCCCTAGTCACTCATTTCCTTCTAGCTATAAGTTTTTTGAAATCCCCCTGTAATAGCTCTCATTGTTCAATGGAAATCAATGGCTTAGAGTGACCAAAGAGAAACAAGCTCCCTTCGAAACCCTACTCTCTCACTTTTTTAAACCCTCCATCAAAAACATCATTGCTTGACACCTTCAGCTCTAGTGGCTACTACATGGATTTGGGAAAGAAAGACATACAACTCTATGTAGTCGCTCATAATTAGCTTGAACATTTGTGTTAACCCTTGTTGAAAATAGGGGAAACCTCCAATATTCTACAATTCTACTATGTTCATCTTTTTCTTCAACATTATTGACCGACATGTGAAGGAGATTTTAGGTCATCATGGTGACATCAAATGAGTAGAAAACAAATGAAAAATTTGGCCTAATTATCCAAGCAATTTATGCTTTCATGCTACAATTTATTCTGGCAAATGGAATATATAATGTTTGGCATGGGTAGTGGAAATGTTTAGTTATGAACCAACAAATTGGATGGCTAGTTATTGGGGGCATTAATAAAATTGTCTTATCTTATCTTGTTCCACTATGGCCAACATTTTATATCTTCTTTTCGTTTTTATGACTTGTATAAAGGCTTTTTGCAGAGGCTAGGTGGGATATTTGTTTGCCTTGCTTTAATGTAAATGATCCCCACTTTCCTACGTAGTTTCACCATCTTGGGAATATCATTTTAATTCTGACTGCTACTTTATTTGTTACTCACATGCCAACTTATGGAAGAATGACCCCCCCACAATCTTTGCCACGATGTTGTATTTCAAATTGTTTTCAATTTCATCATTTTCTTCCTATTTGAAGGGCTTGTGTTGATTACTCAAAAATGTTTTGTAGTCTAGAATTTTGGGTTATGTTGAATCACTTTATGAACCTTATTTCCATCCCCTCAAATTCTACTTTTCATCCTTCAATGTTACAAGTGATTGTGCCCATTCTTAAGCCCCACACCTTGTTTTCCACACAATCAATACTTATATTGATTTATTTTGAATGATTAGCGTGAAGTAAATCCCGGTTGGTTAAGGAAGAAGAGAAATATGAAGATACCATGAGCTACAAGGATTCGTTGGATTGAATGTTGACCCTATTGCACATAGCAAGCACTACTCAAATTATAGTTTGTTCTTAGTAGAATCTTGCACCCATTAGCTCTAGGTTTGGAAATTTTCCACTCTGCAATAACTTTATATATATTAAATGTTTTGGGACAAGTGGAACAAAACCTTTTAGTAGATAGAGTTGACTATATCTCGATAGACATGGGCATTTCATCAATGCTAGCAAATAATGTAGAAAGAGTTTTTAGTGTGCTATATAATGGGTCATTTCAAATATGTATGAATCATACAAAAATGATTCCTCTCCACCTATATCATAGAAGACTCTGAACTATTTCATCTTACATTTTATAATACTTTGAACTATTATATCTTCCCAACCCTAAACCCTTCTCCACTCTACTTGGAGTTTGGGGGATTGTTGCGGCTGCTCGAGATGGATAGGTTCTCTATGTTTTCATAGGATTTTATTGCAATGGGTTTTTGAGTCTAATGTGTTTGTTCAATGAAAACAATGTTTTGTATCATCCACTCCTTTGTCGATGGAAGTGTCATTTCATGTGAACAATGTTGTGGTAAACAAGCAATTTTTCAGGTCTCCCCAAAAATTGGCTTTGGGACGTTTGTAGGTTTGTGTTCGACTTTTAGTTTGTTACCATCTCACTTGGTAACAGGTGAGTGTTAATGTTGGTCACGTTGATCATGAGAGGCACACATATGCAAATTGTTCCCCATTCCTTTTGGAGTTTCAAAGATTGTTGTGGCTCACTAAGAGGGATTTCCTCTCGATGTTTTCACATATTTTCATTGCAGACAGTTTCTAGGTCTAGCATACGTGTTTTCTCAATGACTACAATGTACCATATCATCAACTTATTTTCCAAAGAAAATGTCATTGCATGCAAACATTGGTGGGGTGAAGGTGCTTTTTGTTGGGAATGCTTGAAAATTCCCTGAGCCATTTGTGGGGTGGTCAACTTTCAGTTTGCAACCATTTCACTCAGTAACACATGAGTTGTGAATTTGGCCAATCTCATTGTAGGAGGTATTAAAAAATAAACTATTCCCCACTCTACTTGGAGTTTTCGATATTGTTGTGGCTCCCTAAGAGTGCTTGAATCTCGATGTTTTCATGGATTTTCATCACAGTCAATTGTTGAGTCGAGTGTGCTAGCTCAATGACTACAATGTATTGTGTCATCCACTTCTTTCCAAATGGAATTGTCATTTCATGTGAACAGTGGTGGGGTGAATGTGTTGTTTGCCGAGTTTTCCTGAAAATTGGTTGTGGGTCATTTGTAGGGTTGTCGACTTTTAGTTTTCCATCGTTTCCACTCGATAACACATGAGTGGGAATGTTGGCCATGCTCATCATGGGAGACACTCATAATCAAACCATTTTCCACTTCACTTGGAGTTCCAAGGATTGTTATGGCTCCCATAGGAGGGCTTTCCTCTCGATGTTTTGTGGGACCTTCATCCCAATTGGTACTTTAGAGTTTGACTACTTTCATTTGTTTTAAAGTTTTGTCATGCCTCGCAAAATTCATTGATAAGGTTTGATGACAAACAAATTTAAATATGTTGGTTAATTTGACTTGGATTAATTAGTATAGATGTATGTTGTAAATACAATGATCCCATGTTTTGTCTCTATAATGTTATCTCTATTATAGTCTTTTAAAAATGTCACTACATACAACTTCTTCAAACAGACAAACCTAACACTTCTTAAACTATTTCTAGATATATATCTTATGCAATTGTCATTTACTTCTATTTTTTTGCACTTTCTTGTATTTTCATATTAGTGTGTGCACACATATTAATTACCATTTTCTTATACTTTGTTGCACTTATGTATGGTGTAATATTATCAATATAACATGGATATGCATTATGGCATGAACTTAATACTAACTTTTAATAATGAGCGTTTGTTTTATTTGCAGGGCACTGGAGCTAATGATCTGACCGATGATGATCCAAACTATGTTGAGTCATCAGAGCTAGGTAGTGGTGATGATGACGATGACGACAATGATGGTGGTTGTCAATGACATTTCTCACGAGGACTTCGATGATCATTACAATCCCCCTGCTATTGGGGATGTATATTAGCTTTTATGATGATCTAGATGCATGTTATATTATGGATCATATTGACTTGTATCACGGGTTGATATATCATGATGATACATATATTATTTTGACTTTTGTATATATGGAGACCATAAAACTTGTCACTTATGATATCAGTATTTATATTATATAAATACATTCGACTTGTTCTTTTTACTTTTCTATAATAATGTCTATGACATGATTATCTAATGATATATTTGACATTATTTTTTCACTGATGATGATAATGATGTTATCAATATTACCTTGTTTATATATATTGGAATTTGTTGATGCTTTTTTGATGGTGAATTACTATATATGATGATATTGTTACTTTGGATGGATGTTGTCCATTTCCCTTAAATTTCTTAATAAATGTTATGATATAAATTTGAATTGCAAATATATATTTATTAATATTGATATCTTTTATTTAAGAACTATGATATAATACTTCATTAACTTAATTGAAATTAATAAAATGAATATAACAAAGGTGATGTTAACATGGAAGCTAAATTTGGTGCAAAAATGAGGTTAAAATGGAAGCTAAACTTGGGTCTAAAGTGGAAGTTAAACCTAGTGCTAAAGTGGAAGCTATAAAGGAAGCAAAACTTGGTGCTACATAACACGTTATAGAGGATGCAAATGTTGGCGCTAAAGTGTAGTCAAATATCGGTGCTAAACTGGAAGCAACAAACAGTGATAACGTGGAAGCAAACCATGCCGCTAAACTAGAAGAAAAACTTAGCACTAAATTGGAAGCCAAATGTGGCACTAACATGGAAGAAAAAATTAGTAAGAAAATGGAAGCAAAACGGGGCGCTAGAGTGGAAGCCAAACTTGGTGCTATAGTGGATGCAAAAGATGGTGCCAAAGCTATAATGGAAGTAAAATGTGGCGAGACAATGGAAGCTATAGTAGAAGCAAAATTTTATGCTATGGTAGACATTAAAGTTGAAGAAAAATCTTAGAAGCTAAACCCAATGCAACCATTGTTTCAATGTTTGGCATTAAAGAAGATACACAATTCATAATTGATGCTAAATTTGGTGCAACACCTAAATCAATGCTAAACTAGGTGCTATTGTTGGTGCTAAACTTAGTGCAAGTTTCATATCCCATAACACTAACTTTAGTGTCGATTGATTGTGTTCAATTGAAAAAAATACACTAAATTAGGCACTAATGGCCTGTTTTGTTGTAGTAAGAGTAGAAATCATGATAAGGTTAGTTATAAAAGCTCTGCCTTAGATGTGGGTTGTTATCCTCAATTGCTTCACTCCCACTATGTTATTCTTGTTGTTAAAAGTGGTGATTGGAACTATTGTTTTTACTTCTAGAATGTGTCAAAACAACACCAACATGGACCTCAGAAGAAACCCATCTTTGTTATATAGACTAAGCACCTTAAGTTCATCTAGATATTAGTTCACTCTTCTTGTGTTCACCATCACCTTTGGATTCATCATTTCCCTTCTTATCATCATCCCCTCCTCCCTTTTTGTTTTCTCCACCATCCTTATTCACCCCACCATAATCCTTCGTTTTTGGTTGACTGGGGAGGGCAATGTGGGTGGCAACTAAAAAAAACATGTAAAACTAGAAATTAACATGTTTTTTGTTGAAATGTTCTAACTATGGAGATTACAACATATGACACATATATAAATGTAAAACAAATAATGAAACAATGGGGAAGGAGACACTAATACAATTGTTTCATTCAATGCAACCTTATGGTTTCAAAGTTGTTCCAATGCAAGCTCAAATCCCTCTCTGTCTCTACTTGGATAATTTGTTAAATGTGAGCAAAATTAGAATGGATTCTGAAGACTTCAAAAAAACTCCAGTGGCAGTACCCATACCATGTTGATTGACATATATATGACTAGTCTCAACAAAGAGACCGAACCATGATAAGAGGGGCCATTCAAGCACCAGATGTGGTATACTTGGTGGCTATGAATGATGGAGTATGAATGAAGTGGTAGTGGATTGTGTAGGGATTTGGATGGTTCTATGAATGTATTTACTTTGTATGCATCGATATTCATAAAATAAAAGAGCATATAGCATCATAGGTGTATGGTGACGTCTCCTTGTGTTTTAGTTGTGCAAATGTTATTTGATCCTAAGTAACTTGCTTCTACATCATGCATTATGACACATATGTAGTATTTAGGGGCACTTATTTTTGAGTACTAGTGCACATGTGGGGTACTAATGTGATAGCTACATGTGCACACCCCACAAGTTGCATGCTAATATTATTACATTAAATGTGCATATTTTGTGCTAAGTTCATGTTAAAAGAAATTGAATAAATAAATGCAAGGTTGAAATATGAGAAAATAAAATAAATGATAAAGAAACAAATATTGAATAAATATGGGCAAGTCTAACTCGAGTGAATGAATGTGATTAAGTGAATGTGCATAACAGAGGATTGCATGCAATTAAAATATAATTGATTTTTTGTTTCTTATTTTATTTATGGAAAGGAGTGTGCATGAAGAGTCTAGGGATGAATAAAAGAAAAAAAAGGGAATGGAGAAAGGGTGATGCATTCACATCTTGGTTTCTGGGAGATGGCGAAGACATGTGGAGAGAGGTATTGAGGAGATTATTGCTTTGGTTGTGAGGCTTGAAAGTGGAGTATCTGTTAGTGTACAAAGATAGGGGAAGTTGGTATAGTATTAGTGCTTGCAGGTCTAGCAGGCCTTCAACTTGTGGCTTGAGAGAACTAGGTTGGGAGGAGAGCAATGTTGTCCCCCACATTTAGTTTCGAGAGCTCATTGTCATTAGAGTTGTTGTTGGAAGGTGTCGCATGGGATCTACCGCTGAAAAAATTATAACTACAAGCTATAACCTTTAATCTCGCCAAATAATTTATTAAATGAAATGCCTAAAAGATCAAAGAAGTGTAATTTATAATGTTAAATCATTGCTTGGAGAATTAAATTTAACTTTGCACATAGTACTTCTATTTTACATTTGTTTTAGCTCAAAATTTTATTTTAAATACTCTCTATGTTGCATATCGGAAACACAAACTAATTAATTTTAATATACCACAACTTTTTTCACATTTATTTATTGTATTCATTAAATAAAATTAAAAAACCTTTTTTACTAATTTTAGCATTTATGAAAATTTTAATATAAAATTAAAAAAAATAGAATAATAATACTTCAATCCAAAAAAAGATATATTACAAAAATGAAAAATGATAGGAGTTAATATGTTTTTTTTTGTTTGTTAGTTTCTCTGTGACATGTGGGACTAACCTGTGGCTAAGAAACCGCGACTCAGGGGTATCTAAGCTGTCAAAATCACCCGGGGATCGCATCCGGCCTTAGCCACACCAACCCTTAACATGGCTGGATTTTTTGTCCCCGCGGGTTTCGAACCGATGACTTTAACATCATGGAGCGCCTTAACAACACACTCCGTTACCGACTGTCCTACACCTTGGAGACCGATATACGTTAATATGTTAAAATAATATTCTATTGGATAAAAAAAAATTTAATTCATTTTCTATAATCAAAATAATACTTTACCATCCTAAAATAATCTCCATAGCTTAACAAAAGACTATATGACAACTTAGCCCCTGCCAATAAAGTTTGAAAATATATAATGAATAATTTAACCTATTATATAATTAATTACACAAGTAATAAGTACTCTATATTATTTTATATGAAAAAATTAAATTATATATAAATTAAATATTTTATATATAAAAAAATTACATTTATATTTATATTTATTAATATAATATTATTTATATTATTTATGAATAAATAAATTTAGACAATATAATGGAATACAACGAATAGAAAAATAGTTAATATATTCACTTAACTACTTTGACTAATGATTGGAACGAGGGAGAGAGCATTAAATAATTTCCTAAATGACTTCAATTGTATATTTGGTAGTTACTTGCTCATTTATTTTGTGGGTACAATACACGATATTGGTAGTTTGGTACCATCCAAACTTTAATATGCGGCCATTACCCAGAAAAGAATATGAAGGTCAAAGAGACATGGACGGATCCTCTATTAAATTCAGATTTAAATCCACAGACTCGGCTGGTTAGGAAACTAAAGGCACTCAAGCATAATACAAAACACTGGTTCCATTTAAAACAGATAGAAGACCAGGGCCGCATGCACACGTTGGAGTCGGAGATATCCAACCTTACACGTAGATTTATTAACACTTCCATGCGCGTGGAGGATTCTGTTTGTTTAAAGAGACTGGAGGCCGACAGGGATGCCCTTTTAAGAACAGAGGAATTTGCTTGGCGGCTCCGTAGCCGAGCTACATGGCTAAAATGCGGAGATTCAAACACCAAATACTTCCATAGGGTTGCAAGCCATAACAGACATAAAAAGTTGATCTGGTCTATAAAAAAAGGGCGGTTCTGAGATAAGGGGACAGGTCGATATAAAGAATGAGGCGGTCTCTTATTTTTCTCAACAGTTCAAGGCCACAGGTGCGCTCAATCTTCAGGACAAAGGGACAACAGCTGGTCTCTATTCTAGATTGGTTTTCGGTGATGAAACTGAAGTTCTGTACAACCCTGTCACTATTTTTTTTTGACAAAAACGGTTATGTTGCATTAATAGGCTTTCTGGCCAGCCAGAATCTGAAATTTACAAATCCGAAAAAGGTTGGTGACCTCTAACGGTGCTGCCAACCTTCTGATGAATGTCTTCGGAGACCAGTTCCCTTTGCTTCTTGAGCTAATTCGGGAATAAGACAAAAAGTGCGTACATGAGTAAATTCTCACAAACTGTGAGCATAGCAAAAGACAGAAGCAAAGCATTATTC
>JZKD02S1677565.1:22397-48002 GCA_000966675.3 Picea glauca
AACTTATTCCTATGCCACCCAACAAAAAGTTTTATATCAAGTCAAACTGTACACACATTGTAAATCTCGTTTTCCCATTGTAAATGTCCACGTTAAATTCGACTGGTTTACGTGGACATTTGCCCGCAGGTGGGGTGCTCTATTCACATGAGTACAATGGTACATTAATTAAGTCAGAGCGTTCACGTTTCTATAACAAGTTTATATGGATTAAGTGTATATGGATTTAGGTGGTACTTGTATCAAGGTATATTAATTTTAAACATGAAAAAGTTTGAAGGCAACAATAAGATTTCAAATATATTAACCAATCAAAAATTAGAAAAAAGAAATAATTTTATTGTATAAAAAGTATATATTTATTTTCTTAAGTTAAACAATAACTTTTATACTTAAATATAAAATGAAAAACAAACTAATGTCAAATTAATCACAAACTCAAAGAAAAAAAATTAAGATTCTCCTTGTTGATAGGCAAAATAGTTGTTTGCTTTATGGAGATCAACACCTCATTCGCAGAAGGCATGACCCTTCAAAAATGCCTCCATGTAAGTCTTAGTTTTGTCCCCCTTTAAGAAAGCATGGAGGATGTGGAATGAGTGTTTGAAACTGAAAATTATATGGTTGCATTAAATGGTCTCAAATATGATTTGGTTTGGTTTTAACAATCTTGTTTTTGTTTATCAATGGGATAATTAAAAATTTTACATACAATTTATAAAAATCTTTGTAAATCCAACACATAAATATTTTTAAATCAAACACTGAAAATCAATGCATTGCTTGACTAATACATTCGCTAAATCAATGTATTCAAGGGATATGTAATAATCCTAATAAGAAGCATCAACTCAATGTAGCTTTGACAACTTTCAAGGATAGCAAGTTCGAAGTTGTTGGAATTTGCATAAATGCTTAAAGCAACTCGCTAGCAGAGGTTGCAACGAAAGATGGTGGTCAAAGCTCAATCGATCTGTTGTTGGCATGTCTGAAACATTAAATGTCCTTATGGACATGATTTACAAACTCAAGTTGAAAAGTCGTAGTCTAAACGTTTTAAGTTTTGATTTTTTTGGGATATTATCAGTTTAAGTTTAGTTTAAGTTTAGTTTAAGTTTGTCTGAAATATGGTGAAAAATTATTAGATGTGCAGATTTGAGTAATTAATTATGTAAAATCCTAATGCTTCAAGATTTTTGCAGTAAACTGGATCTATTTATACATTCAAAAACTCAATTTAAATAACAAAAAATTGTAATTTCATCCAAATTTAAATAACAAAAAATTGTAATTTCGTCCAAATTTAAATAACCTGATTACCACCAAAAATAAAAAAAAATAAAACATTTAAACAAAAATGAAATTGAAAATAGCATTGATTCATTCATTTTTGCATAAGGGTTTTAACTTTTAAGTATTTAATATATAGTTTCAAACTTAGTATTAAAAATAATAGAAAACAATTTTTTGGAAATGTAATTTTTATTCTATTTAATATAATTCTAAGTCAATTCTTTTATATTAAAGGACAAATAATTTACATTTTTTAATTTTTAACTTTTCTTAATGTTTTATGAATTTGACTTTTGATTTTTCTTAATGTTTTATAAATTTGACTTTAAAATATATTTTGAAATAAGTTAATTTATTATAAATGAAATTTTAAATATAATCAAAGTTATATTAATTTAAATATAAAGTTATATTAATTTAAATATAATTGAAATTCTATTAAAATTTGTGTTTTGAAAATTTCTAAATAAATCCAAATCATCAAAGATATGATTTTTATATTGGACCTCCCTTCTCAGATAAAGATTGGATACAAATATTACTAGCATAATGTTTTTTTGACCTGGATCGTTGGATTACCCTCAATTGATTGATTATATCGACTTCACTATGGATCTGATAAATATTTTGAGGAGGTTAAATATTTGATTTTCCTTTTTCGCAATGTTGAATGTTAGCCATAGCAAATAACAATGACGAGCACAAACAAAAGAGTGTTGCAGGGGTCACAGACATAGAGAAAACAAAGGATGTGTCTGTCTTCTAATCGTCGTGAGTATTCAAACAATGACAATTTTCAAGCATAAACATAGACGGGCCACAGTTGCAGCTGCATGATGAACGAATGGAACGGACTCCAATTTTTCATGAGATGTTCATCTATTTTGGCTCTAGGAAATTAGCAAAAGGATTGTGTGGTATCATTTAATTATCTTTAACAGGTTTTTGTAATAAAAAAATTACTACTGTAGCCATGTGCCCAAAATCTGCCTTTGACCAAACAATTGTTGTTTTTTTTTGTAAATAAAAAAGAGAACCTTGTATTATAGCATCATGAGTGTACATCTGTATACCGTTTGGCAGCCACCACCTGTTCCGCCACATAAGGGAAACCAGAATAGGTGGCTCCAAACGATGGTGTGACCATAGTTGCAGAGTTTCAAATTACAAAAATTGAAGCAAAAACTGAGAGCTTTAGCAGGAGATTCTTTCCCCGTAACTAGCCTTGGGAAGACTCCTTCTAGAGTCGCCATTTCTATGATGATTACAAAACTGTAAAAAAAAAGAGTGAAAATAAAATCACGATTCATGCTGAAAATGAGAATAGACATGAATCAGAGACAGGGGTGGGCCACGTCAATCTTTTGGAGAACCTGGACATCCATAGACGGTGTAGGTTGGGACGTACTTCTGCTTGCAGGTAGGGCATTGAGCTTGAGAAGGGGCGTCTGAGAGTGCTTCAAACAACAGATCTAAACGTTGATGGATGGTTCTGTGGCCGTGCTTCTACTTGTCCTGTCGTTGTCGGATGTCAAAGAGAAGCTCCAAGTGCTCCGCTGCGAGATAAAACTTGTGGTGTGAGCCATCGGCAACACCGTCATTGCCTTCTTTAACATCGATCTTCCCTGTGTCTTTAGCACTGTCATTGTCTTTGTCAACACCGTCATTGCCTCCATTAGCACCAGCCTCGCCTGTATCTTCCCCATCTTTTGATAATTGCCAACTTGGGGGGATCTCCTCCTCCACAATGCAGCCCCCTTCCCACCAGCGTGGTTGAAAGTCTCGAGAGGTGGAGGGGATGAGAGTCGTGGGGGACTTATGCAAATGAACAAGGCTCGGGCCAGGCTGAGAAGGTAGCTCAACTTCTTCCACCTTCATTCCCAAATGCTGAGGTGACAGAGGTGCTTCCTCCTTCACTTTGTTGGGGAAAGTCGAAGTGAGTTGGGATGGCTGAAGAGAAAGCTCAGTTGGGAGCGAGGTTTCGGATTTGGGAATGCGTAGAGGAAGCATAGCTTGAGTCTGGGGAGAGGTGGGTAGTTCTTCCTCTTTTGGAATACGCAGGGCGGATTGAGCTTTGTTGGAGGGTCTACGGGGTTGGATGAAATGAGCCAATTATCCCAAGTGAAGGCATTTTTGTTCCTGGTGGAACGCCTTGGCTTGCCCCTGTCTCGGGGCATGGTGGGAACCACGGAGTGAGAGCAATGCTGGTCTGAGGAAGTGCGGAGGTCACCTAGGAGGTGAGGGAAGAGGCCATAAGGGCCAAGAAGCACAAAGCAGAGGTGATAATTAGCAAGCATCTGGAGAGAACAGGTGCCTTGGTCAGTTTTTAAGCCGATGAGCGCCATTGAAGGTCGATGAGACTGGTATAAGCCTCTAGTACCAGTGGCCTGGCTGGAGCGCTCCTCCATGGGCTTTCGCAGGCACACTGAATTAATATCCCCTATGATGTATTCCATGGGGAATTAATATCGTCGGGGGTGGTGGCTTGGGGTAATAACTCTCCCCGCCAGATGTTCCTGCCACCTGTCCCCCCTCTCTTGCCACTTGTCACCCCATCCGGGTGAGGGTAGTCTCTTTGAGCCAGCTCCTGGCATTTGGTCCAAATTGTTGAGCTCTGGGACCATCCATGTATCGTGAGGGTGATTTGTCGAGTGAGGTCCACCCCAACATTGGCAAGTTTATCGACCACTTTGTTTGCTTCTCTCTTCACATGAGAGGTGATGATAGTTAGAGAGGGTCTTAGTATGGCTTGAAAGTTGTATAGAGGGCTCAGTAGGCGCCATCTTGGGGTAATTTTTTCTGGACTTCTACCATTGACGACTTTGGAAGCTAGCTTAATTATAACCTTCGAGTCTCCCTCGATGATGAGATAGGCGAGATTGTGGTCTAGGGATAATTGTACCCCTCTAATCATAGCCCAAATCTCCGTCGAATTGTTGGTATCATGTCTCGAGTTTTCTGCAGTTATGTTGTGTATTCTGCCAAGGCTGTCCCTTATTACTGCACTCGCCCCGAAGGGGCCCGGATTGCCTTTTGAGGCGCCATCGAAGTTGATTTTGTGGAAGCGAGGAGGGGGAGGGGACTAGATTGAGGGACTGGTCAAGAGGGAAGAGGGTGGGGTGAAAAGGTTGAAGAGAGCTTGAGGCCCCATGAGTTAAGAATTAGGAGTTTTGTTGGGTTAGAGGGATGGTCATCTTTAGTCCAAGGTTGGAGCTAGAGGGTCTCTTAAAGGTTCAAGAGGATGGTGGACCAAAGGAAATCGGGGGTGGAGGGTTTTGAGTGAAAGATTCGCCTGTTACGTTCTTTCCAAAGTTTCCATACTATGAAGCCTGGTAGGAGTTGCCAGATTCTGTTGAGAATTTTGCATTTGTAGGGTCCTGGTCCCCAATTTCTGATTGTGTTTGTGATACTGCTATGATCTCGATTAGTTCTCCGCAGATATCGAGTGGCATGATCCCAAATATCACCACTGATGGCGCAACTATTGAGAAGGTGTTCCATGGTCTCCTCATTTTTATTGCAGAGAAGGCAGATCGAGGGGCCAATAAAACCTCATTTTCTGAGATTATCCCAGGTTAGGATCTTGTTCTATAAGAGGAGCTAGAGGAAAGTGGAAAATTTTGGCCAAAAGTTTGACTTCCAGACTGCAATCCAGAAGGGATCCTTTGGTATGGATTGCAAACCCTCCTGTAGAGCGTATCCTTCTTTGAGAGTAAAGTCGTCGTTGGGTGAGTGCCCCCATCTGATTATGTCTAGGTCGTTACTGACTTGAATTCTTCTAGGAGCGAGCGCTTGAGTCCAGTTCTGCAAGTTGCAGTTATCTGTTAACTGGAGGTTTTGAGGCGTGGACTTCCAGGTTCTCCAAGAATGATTCTTTGGATTATTTACCCACATGTCAGCTACTTTAGCTTTGGCGAGATTTTGTATGTGGTTTTCATAGTGTTGCAATGTTTCATCTGATTGAAGGGGTGGCAACTGTTGCCAGGCGTCAGTCCAGAACCTGACGTTTTGACCATTGTTGATTTCCCAGAAGGCATGCTCCTGGATTAGTGGTCTGTTCCACCAGGCTTCATTCCAAATGTTGGAGCCTTGAGTTTTTTCTTGCATTCGGATCCAGTGTGATTGTTGTATGTCTAGTGCATATTTGTATTTCCAAAGCTGGGCCCATATTTATGTAGGATTTTTTATCCATATCCACCAGATCTTTGCCCCCATAGTGTTATTGAGCTTGTCAGGGTCCCTGAGGCCAAGACCCCCTAGGGATTTGGGTTTGCAGACTTTTTCCCAGCTGACAAGAGCCCATTTCTTGTCTGGGTTGTGGCCATGCCAAAGGAAATTTCTCTAAAGATTATGTATTTTCTTTATGACTGATTGGGGGGCCGCAGGCGCGGAGAAAAGATAAGCATGTATGGCTTGGAGAACTGATTTGAGGAGAGTGATCCTGGCTGGGAGATTGAGAGAGTGAAAGGTCCAACTACTGAGACGATTGGAGATTGAGAGAAGGAGAGAGTCCCAAGAAAGATTCTGGGCTACCGAGTCAGACAAGGGGAGGCTTAGGTAGTGAGTTGGTAGGGAGCAGACTGGTATGGAGAGAAGCTGAGAAACATGTTGTTGGACGGATTTGGGGGTGTTGAAGAAGAAAAGCTGCGATTTTGCAAGGTTGAAGGAGGTGCCAGTAGCTTCACTGAAATCAGAGAGGATGGAATTGAGCTTGTTGGCTTCCTGCGCTGTGGGGGTGTTCATGAGCATGGTGTCATCTACAAATTTACTGTGGGAGGCTGCGGGATGGAGCCCATGAAGGGGGAGGCCTTGCAGAGAGCCATTTTCTACATAGGTTTTTATGTAACGTCCCAGGCCCTCTGCCATTATTACAAAGAGAAAAGGGGAGAGAGGGTCCCCTTGCCTTATTCCTCGGGAGAGGGAGAAGGGTTGGGAAGGGGATCCGTTGACAAGGATTGAGAAGAAGGTGGAGGAGATGAGGTTCAAGATCCAGTCAATCCAGTTGGGGCAGAAGCCAAAAGCAGTAAGGACTTCTTTAATATAGTGCCAGCTTAATTTTTCAAAGGCCTTGGAGAGATCAAGCTTGAGGAGCATACCTGGCTTACGTGTGCTTTTGAGCGAGTGGATGATCTCATGAACCAGAATGACGCTATCCATTATTTGTCTTCCTTCAACATAGCCCGACTGCTCCTTAGAGATGATGAAAGGGAGGATTGGCTTGAGTTTAAGAGCTATTGCTTTCAAGATAATTTTGTAGATCACGTTGCAGAATGCCATGGGTCTGAGATTTTTTAGATTGGTGACCCTCTCTTCTTTAGGTATCAGGGTGAGGAAGGTGGCATTAAGGGATGGGAGGACTTTTCCAAAGCTACGTGATTCCTCCACCAATTGTCAGACTTCCTCTCTTAGCATGGGCCAACATGAGTGAAAGAAGTCTGTTGTGAAGCCATCAGGCCCAGGAGCCTTGTCTGTGGGTAACTCTTGTATGGACAGATCCACTTTAGCTTGACTGATGGGGGTCATGAGGGATTCATTTTGCTTCGAAGTGATGAGTGTTGGGATGTTGGTTGTCACTCGCCCAATAGCTTCAGCTCAATTCACCGGTGCTTCTGAGAGGAGATCCTGATAATAATCAGTGAGCTCTTGGGTGATGTCCTGGTGAGTGAGCAGGGTGCTGCCCTGAGCATTTTCTATCTTGGTTATGTGATTGATGAAGCGCCTGTGGATCATCAAACGGTGGAAAATTTTTGTGTTTTTTTCCTCCTCTTTAGCCATTGAATTCTGGATTTTTGTCTCCAAACTATTTCTTCCTTATTTAATCTCTCATCCAATTGTTGTTTGATTTGTTGTTCCTCTTGTTGTTGATTTGGGGTGAGTCCAGTTTGAATGGCCGTCTGTTGAAGAGCTTCAAGTTTTTGTTCCAGGAGTTTTATTTCGTGAAAAATATTTCCAAAGAATTCTTTGTTCGACTTTCGCACTTGCTACTTGAAGTGTTTGAGATTTTGCTGGAAACAATACATCTTGGTTCCTTGTTGGATCTCAGTTGTGTCCCACCAATGTTGTGCCAATATCTGACAGTCTGGATGTGAAAGACAAAACTTTTCGAATTTGAAGGGTTTGATCTTGGGGGAGGCTGTCGTGTCGACCCATAGCTGAACTGACCAATGATCAGAGCCCGATTTGGGCAAGATTGTGGACTCGATTAGTGGACCTTCCAAGATAAGGGTCTCTGAAAGAAGAAAGCAGTTGAGCCTACAAGCGATTTGTTGGGGTCCCGTTTGCTTGTTCGTCCAGGTGAAGGTGTCATTACCATTTTCAATGTTTATGAGTTTGTGGAGATTTAGGAGTTCCCGAAATTTTTCCCTGTCTTGTTCCAGTCTTTTCTTCCCGCCCCTTTTTTCCTCTAGAGTGAGGATCATGTTGAAGTCTCTACCCAATATCCATCTTTGGTTTTTGGTTATGGAGCTGAGGTAAGCTAGGTTTTGGAGGAAGAGTTCTTTTTCCTGGATGTTCTATGGTCCATATGCATTGGTGATCAATCCATGTTTATTCGAGCCAATTGCTCGATAATGCGTTGTGAGGGTGCCCTGTGTTGAGAGGCCTTGGTTGAGAATGACCGAGTTGGGGTTCCAAAGAATTGTCAGGCCACCGGCCGTGCCTTTAGAGTTTGTGTGATAAGAGTTGCAGTTGCGCCAACATCTTCTGAAGATTTCTTCTGCAGTCTAACCTGTACATTTTGTTTCTTGGAGGAGAAGGATATTTGGGTCCTCCGATTTAATGCAGTTGCGAAGGATCCTTTGCTTGGATCTTCCATTGAGGCCCCTGATGTTCCAAGTGATGAATTTCATGATTTAACAGTTGGGTTGGTGGGAGAAGGAGCTCTCCGAGAGTTGTTGTATCTGTCCTGAGTTAATCATATAGTTGCCAGCTTCCTTGATGAGTTGCTGCACTGATTTACTGCCCCTCCTTTTATTCTCTTTTTTGTTTCTTCTTTGATTTGAGTTAGGATCTCCTCTTATGCCAAGTTGCAAGGTTTCTCCTGCTAACGAGTCCAGAAAGACTTTATGCACTTTCCTTAGCTGTTCTTCAGGTAGGGTTTGTAGATATTTCTTGTTGAGAGCTTCTTCTAATCTGTCGAGATCTATTCCTGCTAGGGCTTGCTCATTCATTAACATGACTGTGTCTTCCTCCTTATCTGGTTCTTTTCCTGAGTTTGGGGGACAACTCAAGGTTTGCTAGGTTGGGGCCTCCTTTGGTTGTCAACTTTCTGTACCCTTGGTGCCATCTGCTTCTGTTGTTTTAAGGGGGTTTTCCACCTCTTCTGCCTCTGGTAGTTTTGCAAGGGCTTCAAAGGAGTTGGTGTTAGGGTGTTTACGACTGTTGTTGACTGTTGGTTTCCTCTGCATTTACTTCTTGCGATTTTGCACTTGGGTGAAGCCATCCTTCAACTTTTCTTCCTCGACTGGATTTGGGGAGACATTGAGGGGGCACTCTCTGAAGAGATGCCCATGCTCATGGCATTTTCTGCATCTAAATGGTACGTTCTTATAGTCTATTGTCTGTGCCCACTCCTCATCATGATATTCCAGGGTTATCGAGCCTGAGAGGGCTTTGGATATGTCCATGTAGACGCATATTCTATCATAGGAGGTGTATTTTTTGTGCTTAGTGGCTTCTGAGGATTTGACATGTTTCCCTAGAGTATTTCCTATTCCTGACAAGATTTCTTCTAGCCAAAATTCTTGAGGTAGGGAGTAGAGATGTATACATACCGGGGCATAGGTGAAGTTCTCTTTCTTTGGGGAGAAGCGTTCTGTCCAGTATCGCAGATATAGCCCCTCCGAGTTGTAGAAGTAGGGTCCTCCTTCGAAGATACGGTCTTTTTCCTCTAGATTGTAGAAGATAACTGTGAAGAATCCCTTAGAACTTAGCTAGAGTTCATAGTCCCCCTTGGGGTTCCACCAGGTTTTGATCCATCTAGCAAGGTCTCTTTCCGAAGGCCAGAGGCCTAGAAATTTGCCTATGAGGGCATGATCCCTCATGAACTGGGTGTGCTCTCCTATTCTGTTGCTTTTTATAGTGTATCTTGGTGCTATCTAGGTCTGCGGAATGCATTTTCCTGGGAGCCATGCACGAGATGCTTTTGGATGCGAGGTCTCTACATTCATAGTCATTCCTGTGCTGTCATTCATTTCGTCCTGCATGAAATGCTCTCTCAAATGTTGCGGCGGTTCGAATGAGGGTCTGCGCGCGCATGGGCATTGTGCAGATCGTTTGCTGCAATGTTTCGATATGAGGGGGCATCTGCCCCCTCTTTAGTGGGCATGTTGTTGTGCTGCTCATAACTGCAACGTGATGTGCATTAGAGGATAAAATAGGTGTTTGGCTGGGAAGGTGGGGGATTCAGAGAGCATGAGACTTAAATCGAAACCCTAGTTGCAGAGCCCCCCCCCCAAATACCTTCGACCAAACAATTGTTGTTATTAACAATGCAAGTTTTTTTTTTCTTAGACTTTGTCTTTTCTTGAATTAGTAATTAAAACATAAATAATTTTTTATTAATGCTGGTTTATATTACCAAATTAAATATTGCCTTTGACCAAATAATTGTTGTTATTAACAATGCAAGTTTTTCTTTTTCTTAGACTTTGTCTTTTCCTGAATTAGTAATTAAAACATAAATAAAATTTTATTAATGCTGGTTTATATTACCAAATTAAATATTGTATTTTTGTTTAGTTTTCTTTCTTAAAACACGTTGAACAAATTATCGATGGGTGGTTGCAAATAGTTTCTAATTGAACTATTGTAACTTTATTTGAAACAAAAGGAAGAGGTTGGCCCACAAGTGCATGGAGGGAGATAAAGGACAACTGCATATTATTGAAGGCCCAAAGGAACTGAGAAAATCACTTCGATATACGCAATGGAATTGCTTCAACAGTGGACGATCAAGCTATTGAATTATTAAAAAGTCATGATTATGATCTGCTCGACCTTTCACTTTAGGGCCGCTGACATAAACCATGTGCTTGACTTGTCATTTCATGGCTACTACAGAAAACTATGTGGTTCCAACCTCCTCGACCTACCGTTTCATGGTTCTAGGCAGAGTGCAAGAGAGTATGTGAAGTAGAGAATGAATACTGCACACATGCATCCCGAAAGGTCCAAGCGTTAAGTATGGTGTGCTGATTCCATGGAGTAAATAACTCATATTTGTGAAAGAAGGACACGTCTATGTAAAGTTTTACAAAATAATAGACTAAGAAGTCTATGTCGAAACGTATGGCAAGCATGCATGGTTCGTGTCAATCCATTATCTCGTGTCGATTGACAATTGCAATACATAATATTTTCCCTACACAACAATGCCATCACTATCACCATGAGCACAATACAATATCACGACAGACAGAGGATGGTTCTCTTTACCTTTCGTCCATTCAGAATGCCAAACTTATTGGTGGCCAAGTTATCGCATCGAAAGGCAAGGACAAGACAACTTATAATTCAATCTCAGTGTTGAAATCAATTATATCAGTTCAACAGTGTGTCTAACGTAATTCCTAATTTCCAGTCCCTATCTTATATATGGATAAAATGATATAGATTATATAACAACGCCATCGCTATTTTCATTTGAGCGCAATACAATATCATTATTGCCACAGACAAAGGATGGGTATCTTTTACCTTTGGTCCACTCAAAATGTCAAACCCTTCTTCTGACCAAGTTATCTCATTGAAAGGTAAGGTAAGGACTGCTTATAATTCAATTTCAGTGTTAAATCAATTATACGTGTTCAACAATGTGTCTAGTGTAATTCCTAATTTGTAGTCCCTATCTTGTATACGACTACAATGATATAGATGTTATTCAGCTTCTTCCCCCGGAGGCTGGAAAATTAATGGTCAACTTTAATTATCTATCTATAGTATAGCCTCCATATATCCATAGAGAATGAACAGGGGAGTGCACAATACTTGTTTTGTTTTATCCAAACTGACGGGTAGTGGTATAGGAGAACTAGTAACTGGGTACAAAAGAAATTGAGTTTAAAAATAAATATATGAGAAAAACACATGGAAATTTACAGAGGCTTATTGTTAATTGTCATCTACAAAGGCTTATTTTGAATAATCTACAAAGCTTATTCTGAACAATCTACAAAGGCTTATTGTTAGTTGTCATCTACAAAGGCTAAATTTGAATAACCTACAAAGGTTGGCTTATTCTAAATAATCTGCAGATTAATGTTTACCTTCTATCTTTCAAACCCTCGTCATGGGTCCATATTTTTGTCAATTGGACTAATAATTATTATCTACACACTCTCAACCAAGCCATTTCTCAAACTTCTCTGGGATCTGCTTCCTCAAACTTCTTTGGGATCTACATCACATATTTGTTTGGTGGACACATTGACTGAACATGAATGAATCAGTGTTGAACCCTCCTAGAAATGATATTCCAGATTTGAATCCAAGCTTTGTACATGGATTCAAACAACTACTCTCTCTTTTTCAAAGTCCATAAATATGGCATCTCCATAGAGAAAAGTAATTATGAAGCTGACTCTCTAGAGAACAAGGCAATTGAAGTGCAAGATCAACTATTTTCTACTTTAAAATGGGGATGGATGGGAAATTTGCAACCTTTCTTTGGATCTATGATCTCCCGAAGCAAAATGACGACAAGAGCAAGATTCCCAACGCTAACAAAACTATTGCTACTAATATCAAATATATGAGCCCCCGGCCCACAAAGGTGCCAATTAAATTATTTCTTAGAATACTCTCACAATTCCAAGCAAAATCTGACATTATATTTTAAGGAAAGAAATAATTACTTGGAGGGTGGTGTTGGATGGCACCGAGAGGACTTGGGGATCGACGTCGTAGATTTTTACATAGCCGGATTGCAGGTTTTTTATCAAGGCCACGACCGACGACATTGGTGTAAGGTTGTCCGCTACATGACCATAGTTGATGCCAAGTGCCGACATGTAAATTGGAGGAAATATGATTGCATGCATCAACATAAAAATAAATGAAAAACTGTGTAAGAAATCCAAAAAAGAGTGCAGTTTGGGTTACAGACAATTTCCATGAGAAAACAAAAAGGTTGTTTACCATAACTGAGAAAACTATATCTCATCAAACAAAGATTCCATAGAGATACTAAGTAACCACATACCTTATTGTTGCAACTCTGCACACTGTCACTATCGATGCTTCACAACACAAGGTTATGTTACAAGAACTGTGACTTTTGCAAATGTCTTGTTGAAGAAGCTCTTGGAATCACGAAGAGTTGTGGCCACACTGAAAGTTAGATGAGAGAAACTATAGATGGTGGTTGTATGGTAAAGCATGATTGTTTTCGATAAGTTCTGTCAAAAAGACCGCCAAGGAAGGAACTAGAACTAACTTGGTCTAGTGGCAGCTTTTATGGAGAGAGGTTAGGGTTAGGGATATTGTCACATGTGAAAGTAACTTTTAAACAACATAAAATTCAGTATTTGTATTCCATAATTTAAAAAATTCATAAAATCAACTCCCCTATGTACTGGTGAAATAAATGTATAGGTGAAATTAAACAATTGTATATGGTTAGCGTTGAGGAGTTCAATTAAGATGACCAAGACTTCATTGGTATGGGAGGTGGTCCGTATTCACAAGTTTCAATGTCGGGAATGGCTTAGTCTCATCGTTAAATTTTGTTCACATTGGCATACTTTTACTATTTTTTACTATTGCCCAGCATAACCGAAGGATAATTTATCCATGGCCAAATGTGGAGGTAACAAAGGCGAAGTAATTTTTTTTGCATATGTTAATATTTGCTTAAAGGAGTATTTATCCATGGACAAATGTGGAGGTAACAAAGGCATAATACTTTTTTGCATGTGTTAATATTAGCTTTTGAGGTTGATTTTGGAAGATTTTTCAAGGACATAATTTTTTAAATCGGACTTTTCATCAATGTGGAGTTCTTTAAATCGAGGATTTATTGAGCAATGATAAAGAGTATCAACGTGTCCATGATTGTGATAGTGGGTGTTTATATAATTTTATATAGGATATCATTTATCACCACACAGCCGAATGCGTACAACTCCACACAACCCAAATGCGTACAACACCATTAAATCTATGGAGAACAGCTTTGAATGCACGCCGCCACCGGAGCGATAACGCAAAAGAATAAAATCACAGACAAACACATTTTTTTATTTAAAATAAATATTATTAATACGATGCTCCTATGTTTAACATTGAAAAACAGAAGAAAATTAAAGTCAAACTACCAACTAATAGGTAGTCAAGCCAACGAATCATCTGTAGGAACTAATAATTCATGGGTAAGGACTATTAATTCTTACTGATTAAAATAAATGTTAGGCAACATTAATTAAAACATTGGAAGAAGTGAGGCGGACAATAACACTTTCAACTTATGAACCAATAAAATTTTAACAAATATATATATTTTTTATTTTAAAATATATATACAAACTTTCCTAAATTAAACATTATAATTTGCGAAAAATTATAAAATCAACTCTAATCAAAACTAATATCAAGTAAACCATAAACTCATCACTATACTCCGTGTACTTTCGACTGGGACTAAAAACTATAAAACATCATTATGTTTTTAATAAATGGACTTGAATAAATGCATAATCTCCATTGCTTAATAATATAAACATCGTTAAGCTTTTAATAAATGGACATGAATAAATGCATTGGTTAATATGATGACCTGAAAAGACTTGTATTTTGTACATAAGCATAAAGTCTCGCACAAGATAATAGATGTACATGAATAACTTGTATTTTGTTTTTGTACGTAACCATAAAGTCTCATAATGCTTTAATGTGGCGACAAGTATTTCAAAGGTGAAATGGGTTAGAGAGTTAAATAATTGAGTGGCTCTCATAATTGATACATGGATTTTGGACTTGGCTTCACCTAACTCCTCAATTATCAACTTCTAAGTAGCTTTGAAAAGGAATAAAGAAAGCTACATGTAGAAAGATACTCTAAGAGGGAAGTATGAGGGAAAGTATCTTGGAAACTTAAAGTGCACATTTAGCATATGCCCATTGCTACCAAATTTTCTTCAGATTTTAGGTTACTTGAACATAACACCCTTCTTGATCTTTTAGGTTACTTGAACATAACACCATCCTCCCCACAGACAAAATGCTATGATGACATGGCTTTAAATGGCAACGCCACTAATCAAACGCCAAGTAGATGTAGATGGCGTGTGACATTTTGCCACTTAAATTCCCATTGTGAAGCGTGGGCATTCCACCTCCGACCATATTGGAGGCATTCCGCTTCTTCCCGCAATTCCAGGAAGCGCGACCAGCGTTTGCGTTGAATAAGGCGGCGGAGGAGCGTGTCGTACAGCAAACCCACTCTTTCTTTCATTCCGATTCCCAATTTTCCTTACAAATACACTCTTCCTTCCATTACTGTTCCCAATTTCCCCTTCCCCGTGGGCGTTAATATTATATAGCGACAACATTCCTTTCTCTGCCTCGTACAGTGTCAGCAAATCCCAATCCTTGATGAATGTAAAGAATATGTAGCGTAATCTTATTCCTCTGTATTTAGCCGCCTGATATGAGATGGCGTCCTTGTAATTTGTAGTAGCTCAAGCATTCACGCAAAAAGAGGGGGAAGGGACTGTAATTGGTTTCATTGGCTTCATTTTCCTTGTAATAAGTGAAGGAAGGAGAATGGAATTGGCGAGCATTCCCGTGTCTCTGAGCTCTTCACCTCTATGCGGGCAGCGGAAATATTTTTTGTCGAATCCGCCGCGGATAAGTTCTGTACCGGTAGGAGAAAGTCGAGCGTCAATTGGCGGTAGAATTGGGCCCCTGAGAGGCCCCTACCCAAGAGGGTTTCGTCCGAGAGAGCAGTTTGGGGTGGTAGTGAAAGGTAGAAAATGCCTGAAAAGAGGGAGATCTCTTGTTGTTACTGCAGTGTTCGAGAGGTTCACAGAGAGGGCAATTAAGTCCGTGATGTTTGCTCAGAGAGAGGCGAAGGCGTTGGGAAAAGGTGAGGCGGCAAGTCATCATCTATTGCTGGGGTTGATTGCAGAGGACAGCAGGAAGTCTCCTGAGGGATTTCTATCTTCCGGTGTCACGATCGACAGAGCTCGGGAGGTAGCGAGGGCCATTTGGAATGATGGCGAGGTGTATGAAAGGCCTGCCACGGATGTTCCATTCTCGCTTGGAAGTAAGCGTGTGTTTGAAGCAGCCATAGAACATTCCAGGAAGATGGGTCACAATTACATTGCTCCCGAACATATCGCCATTGCTCTCTTCAACGTCAATGATGATGCTGGTGTTACGTCCCTTCTTCAAAGGTCGCCGCTCTCTCTCTATCTATTCATTTCCACAATTTCTATCAATTCCCAAGTTAATCGTTTTTTGTTTTTGAACTTTTTTTCCCTTGGGGGTGATGATGCAATTTTGTTGTTGTGATTGTATGCATTTATACTGCATTTGATAGACGCTGGTAGTCGGAGTGGCATAACATGCATTACATTGGATAATACGGTAACAATGAAATACGTAGCATGTTCCATGAGATCCATTTGATAAGAAATACTCAAGCAAGTCTCCAGTACTAAAAACTCATTCTCATTCAGTGTTCTAATGTTTGACGAGGCACTTCTAATGGTTGTTTTCTACACATCTCAACCGGTGTATACATGAATAACATTCTTGAGATCTACCAATTTTGATATCATAGATCATTAATCATTAGCTGCAATTGCCAATTTTCCATTGCAATTGAAGTAATTTTCAATTTGTGGATTGAGATAGATCTTGCCCGAAAGGCTGCTGAAATTGTCTATGCTTTTAGAAGTAGTGTTGGGCAGAGTTGAAGTTTCTTGCAGGGCTGTTGAAGAAATTAGTTTTAACACCAAGGCTGAAATTCTATGAAGTAGATCAGTGGCTTCATAGAAGTGAGGTGGAAATTTCAGATTGGGCAGATTTTCGAAATTGAACCGTCCTCCTCTATTACTAGCTTAGAGTGCCCAAATATTTGAAGATCCTCCACCTGCCTTTCCTTTGCTATTGCCAATAGATTGTAAACAACCCTTATCTCTCCCAGTTATTAGTGCTTTGACCAAGATCACATTTTTTTTTCTTATGACCCTTTGTAAGGTAGAGAACACTCCCTACACCACAAAGACCAGGGTTTTCTTAGGAAGCACCATCAAAGTACCCCCATGACAAAGCTCTTTCAATATTGACTGCCCCTAACTCTCTTATCTTCTTTTGAAGCATACTTTTAGAAGACCATCATGTATGTACCTAATCTTGTATAGAGCTTGAAAAGGGGTGGACTATTGATCAATAAAGATAGCTTTGTTCTTGGCCAACCATACAGTCCAAACTCCAAAGGACTACTACAGGGAGTGTTGGATGCTTTGCCACCTCCTTAACCCCCCTCCATCTATTCAATGTGTTTTCCATCGAGTTGCCTTGTTACCGCCCTTTACCTCATGTAATGGTCTTTGCTTCATCTCAGATTTCTTTCGAGAGATGACAATCAAGGAATATGTGTTGTTCACTCTCCCCAAGTCAATACTCTGTTGGATAGTACAAGCCACATAAAAGCTTTTGTTTTTGTGGGGTTCTGATTTTCCATACATCCTCTCTCACCACCATCTTCTCTCCTCACCTGGTTTAGGGAAAAGGCCATTGAGTAGCCCATCTTGGCTATACAATAACCTTTAAGAGAGTTTGTAGTCCAAACTAGCTCATCTTCATCCTCCTTTAGTCTTGAGGAGGCCTTTACAAGTCTTCGTCCATGAGTATTCTGTTCTTCACCCAATTTGCTCTTTATGTCTAAAGCTTGGGCACTCTTCCATCCTCATGATCACATATTTTCTGCCTCCTAATCGTAGTCATTAGCCAAGGTAAATAGTCTTCTCTGAGCTAGGGTCCTCTTTAGATCATTAGAGAATTTGTAAGCTTCGTTCATTCCATCCAGGAATCACCTTAGACCCATTTTGGATCCTCCACCAGAAACCACCTACCAGGGGGAAGGATAGAACCAACACTTTATAGAAGATTGAGCCACTAGTGATTTTTTTGATTGGGCTCCTTATCCAAGCTTTCATGGACAATGGGCTTATGCATTTCTCTTCCATAACTCCTTGCCAATAACCATTAGTAGCTATCAACCTCCATAAACTCTTAGCAGCTAGTGCTTTCCCAAAAGGAAAGGGTGTTTAGGCCCAAATCCTTCAACAACTTCTGGCATGGCCAGCCTCTTCTAGGAGACAAGGGGATTGCTCTTTTCTCTTCTTCCTACCCACAAAAATGAAAATAGAGCTCCCTGATTTTGTTTATAGCTGACTTTGGAATAAAAGCCATGGAAATCCAATGTATAGGGATGGCCTCAAGAACATAATTTACTAGGGTAAGCCTTCCTTCCAAGGATAGCCACTTGTTACACCATGTTTTGATACTCTTTTCCATTTTGTGAACTAACCACACCCAATTTTTGTGTCCATATATGCATTTGGTTTTAGTTCAAACTCTGGGTATTTTAGGCTTGAGTCTAATAATTAAACTTGGTAGGGTATAATTTCCCTAATTGCTTTTTCATGCCATGGGGTAGCTTTGTTGAAGAGGATATATGATTTTTGAATATTTATCATCATCCTTATGGCTTGACAAAAGACTTTAATGCTTGATCAAAAGCTTTGCATCTCTCATTGTACCGTCCCCAATCAGAATTACATCATCCACAAATAAATTTTTGTGTGAATAGATTTTTGAATATTTATCATCATCCTTATGGCTTGACAAAAGACTTTAATGCTTGATCAAAAGCTTTGCATCTCTCATTGTACCGTCCCCAATCAGAATTACATCATCCACAAATAAATTTTTGTGTCCATATATGCATTTGGCTTTAGTTCAAACTCTGGGTATTTTAGGCTTGAGTCTAATACTTAAACTTGGTAGGGTATAATTTCCCTAATTGCTTTTTCATGCCATGAGGTAGCTTTGTTGAAGAGGATATCTGATTTCTGAATATTTATCGTCATCCTTATGGCTTGACAAAAGACTTTTAATGCTTGATCAAAAGCTTTGCATCTCTCATTGTACCGTCCCCAATCAGAATTACATTATCCACAAATAATTTTGTGTCCATATATGCATTTGGTTTTAGTTCAAACTCTGGGTATTTTAGGCTTGAGTCTAATAATTAAACTTGTTAGGGTATAATTTCCCTAATTGTTTTTTCATGCCATGGGGTAGCTTTGTTGAAGAGGATATCTGATTTTTGAATATTTATCATCATCCTTATGGCTTGACAAAAGACTTAAGTTTTAATGCTCGATCAAAAGCTTTGCATCTCTCATTGTACTGTCCCCAATCAGAATTACATCATCCACAAATAAAAGGTGAGTCAAGCTAAGTTGTCTTGAAATTTGAATCCCTTTCAGTCCCCCAGATCTCTTTAGGTGTTTGATGTGGTGACTTAGCCCTTCAACTATGAAGAGGAATATGAGGGGGGAGAGTGGGCACCCCTTCCTTAACCCTTGCGAGGACTTTAAAAAAGAAGATGAAGAACCATTAACCAAGACAACAAAGGTCACAGAGTGCAATCAAGCCAACATGAATCATAATTAATTTCAAGTAAGAGGTTGCATACTTGGTCATAAGATTTTTAGAGGTTTGTGGAAACTTCGAGAATCCGTGCTTAAGACAATTCAGAAATTTCACCTCATTTACTTGAGGTTTCACAGATCTATTTCCTATAAACTTTCAACCTTATGGCTGAGTTTGAAGTATAAATTACAGCAATATATATTTCATTCTGTCCAACCAAACACACAAGGCAGCCCAAGAAAATAAACACTGAAGCAATGTACTTCAAGGGAACTAGATTCCCAGCCCTAAAGGCACAATCTCCAACGTATAGCAAAGCTGAAAATAACTTATAAACAACAGATTTGCTCCAGCCATAAATCTGCTATCTAAGCTTCTAGTTACTTGTCAAATCACTCTACAAAATCTGTTGGCTGTTATGTTAAATCAACATACTAGAAACTACTCAATCATTACGAGAACATATACTGAAAATGAAATCTGCAAGTACACAGTTTGGACAGCAAAGTATGCTTCATATATACAATAAATGAAGTTACAAGTACATACCAACATCTTTTCACAAGCTGGTACAAGATTGTCCTTCAAGCTTATCACAAGCTGGTAGATTGTCCTTGAAGTTTGTCACAAGCTAGGACTCTTAAATGCATCCAAACCCTAGCAAGGGCATCCACCATCAACATCAAACCCTAACCAATAAACATGGCCTAGCAAGGCATTGCACCAAGCTACTATGAACCACTCCAAAAGCTCAACAAAAAGATAGCATGAACACCAACAAGTCCACACTTGCTCTTTTTCCAAGATTGCATTGCACAAGCTCTCCAAACAAAGTGCCCCAAGTCTCCTCTAGGGTTTCTTTGCCACAAACCCTCCTTCTCACATAAGGACGTCAACCCTAGCACATCATGTTTTCTTAGGTTTATCTCTCACAAACCCTAGTGCTTTCCAACCATTGCATCACACAAGTACAAAGGCTCCAAGAAAAGTACAACAACTATAATCATCAAGTGTTCTAACCGAGTAGTATATCCAAGCATGGCATCTCACCAAGCTCCATCCAAGTCTTTAGCAAGCTAAGCATCACACCGAGCTCCAAGACTACATGACTCCTTTAGTGTTCCATGTCTTGCTTTGGCCTCCCTTGCATCTTAGAAGTGCAAATCTCGGAGATCATCCCAAGCGCTAGTCTTCTTTCATCATGTCTCCCCTAGTGTTTCTATCACAAATCCTAGTGCTACCTCTCTTGAATCAACACAAAAGGATTTTCCATGACAATCCAAAGAATGAGTAACAATAGCAAGCAAGGCTTGCATCTAAGTCTTCAACTCCTCTAATGCTGATGTTCTTCTCTAGGATAAACAAAATCCCTAGTCGTCTTGCATCACACAAGCAAGGATTCCAAGAACATCTTCAAGTGTTAGCATCCACCTTCATGTCTTCTCTAGGGTTTACCTCACAAACCCTAGGTCTTGCTCCCTAAAAGACTTCTCCAAGACAATTGCAAAGATAGAATAATGAGTACTTTAGTAAAGAGTAATAGCAAAGTCTCTCCCCTCCCTTTATATAGAAAAGGCGAGGGAGGCCAACGATAGATAAGGCAGACTAGGTCCAAAACACAAGTAACCCTAAACCTAAGTCAACATGGCAACCCCACGTGTAGCGCTCTACAATACACGATGACATGTGTCACATGAGGGTTTTTGTTGGGGTCCTAATCTCCCAAACCCCACAAGTAGATAGATAGGTTGCTATGTATTTCTATGTATGTAAATCTCTAGAAAATAAGGCCCATGTAATAGTGTGAATTTAATAAATGTAAGAAGGCTTACTAGAAGGTTCCCCCTACTAGAAAGTTCCTAGGAGGTAAATAGTATTATATAAAGAAGTAGAAGCAATGTAATGGGATGTCTTGTGAATTTATTTGTAATTGGAGCTCTACTCAATTGGAGGTTGCCCTCTTGAAGAGGCAAGTGAACATTGCTTCTAGTAATAAAGGTATAACATTTTGTTGCTATTTTGGTTCTTTATTTGGATATTGTGGCTGCAATCTGTCTTTTTACTGTAAATTTCGGTAAAATCTGTTATTTTTGCTCTGTATCTTTCAATTTCCTAATAAAGAACACCACAAGTGGTATTAGAGAACTTTCTTTAATTCGGTTAATTCGGTTAGAGACGTGTTCCGGTTAATTCGGTTAGAGATGTGTTCCGACGTTTATAAATAACACAATGATCTGTTGTTTAGTGGGTAAAATTGCGGTAGGGGAAGCATAAATGCAGGAAATACAAGAGGTTTCACTTGGTTGGACACCCTTGTAACCTTGTTGGTACCGCATCATACAACACCTGTATACAAAGTTTCTCTTCCATATATCCTCGGGTATATTGAAGGTTCGCTAGGTTTTCTGAACCCAACTTTAGGTAAGCTGATCGATTGTCTGGTTGCTATAATGGCATCGATAACAACACTTAGGAAGTTTACTCTCTAGTACTTGGGTAATTGGGTAGTATGACTAAGGGTATGGCCGAGCCTCCTTAGTTAGAGCCTTGAGAAATTGGGTTGAGTACAACTGTTGGACCCCGTATATATATCAAAGAGTTATAGCACCTGGCAGTCCCTTGTCCTCAGGACCCTTCAAACCCTACTCTTTGTTGCCAGCCCTGGAAACTCATACAAAAAGGGGCTATCTTAAAAAATTGTGCATTTCGTCACTGGAAACCCTACTTCCTACTACCAATCAACGAAATTCCTACATAAACTATAGTATTGAGAATTTGAGCATTTTGTTAGTGCAACATTATTCAAGTGGGAGTATAACTCTGTTGGAGAAAAGATTTTGGGTCCTCACCACACCCTTATTTGGGACCTATCCCAATAGACTCCTTGTGTAGCGCTAATTGTCGTGATACCACTCTCCAGTAAGCCTTTTTTGGTGGACCCACTTGCCCCTTTAATGGGCAACTATCTCAATAAGATCTAGAAAGCAGTATTGATCACCTTGGTACCACTCTCCAATAACCTTTTTCTCGTGGACCCCATCCCTATGGCTACCTGAAATCATGATCTCACCAATCGAGTATCCACCTTGGAAACTCTGTGTGAGGAGTTGCAACACCAACTAGGCCACACCCACTCCTCTGCCGAGCAAAATTTTGCTTCCATCAATGCCAAGCTCAACAAACTGGACTTAATCCTAAAATAGTTGGCCCAACTCATGACAATGTACAATCAATTTAAGGACCAATTGTCCCAACTAGAGGGAGTTGTATCATCTAATCCCATGGGGCCTAACTCTCACCAATTGGTTCATGATCCTATGACTCAAATGTGGCATCGATTCCCTAAAGTGGATTTCAACAAATTTGATGGCTCCAACCCCACAGGTTGGGTCACTCAGATGGAATGCTATTTTTCGTTGCATGGCATCACTGATGACTTAATGAAACTTTGTGTGGGTGTCTTATATTTAGATCCTGAGTGCTAACAATGGTGGCAATGGCATAAGAACTCCCATTGAGGTTATATTACTTGGACACAATTTCTTGCATACCTCTATGAACGTTTTGAATCAAACACTCATTATTTGGGTTGGTTGACCAAGCTTAAGCAGTCTGGTATAGTTGAAGAGTTCATCTCCTTTTTTGAGCAACTTGCTTTTCACATTGAAGACATGTTAGATACCTTCTTCGGGGAATGCTTATTAATGGTTTGAAGGAAGAAATATGTGCCCAAGTCTTAATGGCTCGCCCTACTACTTGGCTAGAAGCCTCTCAACGAGCCACGGAAGCCCAAAAGGTGGTGAATGCCCAAATAAAAAAACCATCCTTTATTTTCTGTCCTCGTACCACCAATCTCTCTCCTTTCTCTCCTCCTCTTAAGATCTAAAACTTAACCCATGTTGAAATGGTAGACCGCCAACTTAAAGGTCTTTTCTACAATTGTGATGAGAAATGTTTCCCAGGCATAAATTTAAGGAGCAAAAACTATTTATGGCCATTTCAGAGGACATTTTGGAGGATGACACTGAAGCTATACCTTAGGAACCTCTGCCTCAACTAGTTGAAGACATTCCACCCTTTGATCAGCCAGATGTGGAACCCCAAATCTCCTTTCATATTGTGACTGATATTTTGGCTCCCTAAACCCTCAGATTAATTGGCTACATCAAACATTGTAAAGTCAATAGCTTAATTGATAGCGGTAGCACCCATAACTTTATTCACCAACGGGTAGCCCAAGAAACACATTGCTCTATTCATGCTATCAACAACTTCTAGATCATGATTGCTAATGGAGGTTCTATGAAATGTGGGGGTCATTGTGAAAATGTGTCGCTTCAAATGGGTGATTATTCCTTGAAAAACCACATGTTTACTATTGAAATGGGTGGTTGCAACATTGTTTTGGCTGTTGAATGGTTAAGGACATTAGGCCCCATCACCATGGATTTTTGGGAGTTATACACGAGTTTCCAACAGGAGGGGCATCACTACACTTTCCAATGAATCAAAACTGGTTCTCCAGAGATCACCAACTCACACCACATGGAAAGTATTCTTTGAAAAGGGCATTCAAACATTGTGGCCCAATTCCATGCCATTCAAGCCTTTGAGACACCTTCTCAACTCATCCATCTTGACATGCAGTTAGTCTTGACACCAATCGGTTTTTGAAACCCCCCAAGGCCACCCACCCTCCCGTGGTGTGCATGATCATTCTATTTCGTTCATACCAGGAAGCCTCCCACCCAATGTATGCCCTTATTGTCACTTGCCCAAAAAATGAAATTGAAAAGATAGTTCAGGATTTGCTAGCTATCGGTGTCATCTGGTCTAGTACCAGTCCTTATTCATCACCAGTTGTCATGGTACTAAAAAAAGAAGGCACTTCGTGCATGTGTCCCAACTTTCGAGCTCTCAACAAAATAATTGCCAAGGATAAGTTCCCCATTCTAGTCATTGATGATCTCTTGGATGAGCTCAAGGGCGCTCAATTCTTCACCAAACTTGATCTTCAATTTGGCTATCACTAAATTTGCATGAACGAGGCCGATATTCCCAAAATGTCTTTTTGCACTCATGAAGGCCATTACGAGTTCTTGGTGATGTCCTTTGGCCTTTGCAATGCACCTTCTACCTTCTAAAATCTCATGAATTGCATCTTTCAACCCTTTCTACATGATTTTTTCCTCATCTTTTTTGATGACATCTTTATCTACAGTAAAACTTGGTTTGCCCATGTCACCCATGTGGATCAAGTCTTACAACTGCTATCTAATCATTAACTCTTTTTGAAGAGGTTCAAATATGCCTTTGGTGTCTTTGAAGTAGAATATTTGGGTCATATTGTTAGTAATGATGGTGTATGAGTGGACTCAAAGAAAATTGAAGCAGTGAAAGATTGCCCACATTCTAAGACTCTTAAAAGTTTACGAGGTTTTTTTGGTCTCATTGGTTACTATCGAAAGTTCGTCAAGAACTATGGAAAGATTGATGCTTACCCCACTACCTTGCTTTAAAAAAATGCTTTCAATTAGAGTGAAGTCACAAATAAGGCCTTTTAAGATTTGAAGATTGCTATGTGTACAACCGCAATACTTGCTTTGCCCAAATTCACTAAGACTTTTTGTTTGGGAATGTGATGTCTTAGGCAAAGGCATCAGAGCAGTCCTCATGAAAGAGGGACGACTCTTGGCTTTTACCAACAAACAACTGTGTGAGAGGCACTTGGGAAAATCCACCTATGAAAAAGAAATGATGGCTATCTTGCATGCTGTGGATATCTGGCGTCCCTAACTGTTTGGGCAATGTTTCCAGATTAAAAATGATCATCGTAGCCTGAAATACTTCTTGGAGCAAAGGATTTCATCCCTAAAGCAACATAAATGGGTCACCGAAATGTTGGGCTATGATCATGAGATCATTTATAAGAAGGCAAGGAGAATGTAGTAGTAGATGCCCTCTCTCGAAAGTATGAACATGAAGGGTCCTTCTTTTCACTGTCCTTCATCATAGCAGATTGGTTGAATGAGGTTCGCTAGGAATGCTTCACTAATCCCAAGATCGCCCGCTTAATCCAACAACTTCAAATGGCACCCCATGCATCTCAGGGCTACACTTGGCACAATGAAGAGCTTCGCTATAAAGGGTGTTTGTATTTGATAAGATACGATAAGATAATTTTACCAATGTTGGACTATTTGAGCAAACAATCCACCTTTAAATCAATAGTGTCATTTGAACTCCATGCATCTCCAATAACAAGTCATTCCGACTTTCATAAAACATATGAATGGATCAAACGTTCATTTTTTTGGGAAGGCATGAAGAGGGACATCTGTACTTTTGTGGCAGAATGCGACCTTTGCCGACGACACAAGGGAGAAACAATGAAAACATTAGGCGAATTACAACCTTTACCTATTTCGCTAGTTGTATGCACTGACATTTTTATGGATTTCATTGTGAGGTTTGTAATGTCCCCATTTTGGGACATTATAACTTTACAGAGTGTCATGCCTACTAGAGTAGCCAGATAGGGGTGACAGAGAGTTTGGGAAATATTGAGGGGTTTTATTGGGCCTGACTTGCATCGTTCATCATCAGGATCCATTTTGCACAGCTTGGCTTTGGTTTCGTTGCATT
>JZKD02S1677565.1:69447-80273 GCA_000966675.3 Picea glauca
TGTTCATGCTTGCGACAAATGCATCCCATGTCTTGGGAAGACCATTGAGTACTATGTTTACCAATTCCTTCTTTGAAATGATCTCTTCAATAGCTTGTAGTTGATCTCTTAACTGAGAGATTCGCACAAAGTATGATATTATGCTGTCATCATCATTCATCTTCATGTCACAGAGCTCATTCTTCAGACTCATTATTTGTCCAATGTTTCTGATTGAGAAGAGGTTTGTTAGGGAATCGTACATCTTCTTTGATGAGTCAAGATGGGAGATGTAGGGTATCAAGTGGTCTTTTATAGAGTCCACTATGATACTCATGGCATTGATGTCATTGTTCTTGAACTTCTCCATAACCGCAACGTTCTGCGGTTCCTTCTCTTTTCCTTCTTCAAACTCTGGTTCCATGATCTTTCCTTTCACGATATCCAACACTTTATTCTTGGCAAGGATGAGGTCAATCCTTGTCTTCCATGCTTTGAAGTTAGAGGCTCCATCTAACTTGTTCTTTGACTTCATAGAATAAGTCATGGCTGCTTTGATTTGGTCAAACCCTAGATTTGACCACAAACTCAAACTTCACGTCTTGGTTTGCTGAGAGTATCAGGAGATGCACTAGGCTAGAGTGCACTGATCTATCCAGATATTAGGTCAATCCCTTCCAGATATTAGGTCAATCCCTTCACGTAAGGTGCCTCAACGAGAGGATTATGGTTTTTGCAACTGCACCAGCTAGTAATGCTAGCAGCAGTGTTATGGTGACTGCTCCTACTAGAAACCCTAGTGGCAGTTCTTCAATGAGCTTAATATCCTCACGGCTATGTTTCCTTCCAGTGGTTAGACTAAATGAAGGAGGTGTGGGCCCATAACCTGTTAGAATATAATGGATGTGCTTGTTCTACCATTGACAATATCTCTATTGTCACCCAACCATAGGCCGAAGCCACCCTCCGAGAACCTTAACCTTGACAGAGAATCACTCCGGAAGCAAACCTTAGGCTAGATAGCCAAACAAAGGGTAGCGCACCTTTCCCCAAGGATAGTGCACCAACAAGAGCTGATCAGATAGTCCAAACCCTAGCCAAGAGATATTCCAAGCCAAAACATAATTGCTAGCTGCAGCAGCTGCACCGACAACTCTCCTCAAACCTGCGCACAAAACTGGGCACTGCAGCACGCACAAGTGTTGCTCTGCAATTCTGAGACTCCCTGCCATAATGAAAATTGGCCTCCTGTATTTATACTAATTCTGGCTAACTGCTTGGGCCGACTTCTCATTCTGGGTATCTTTCTGTTCAATATATATTATTATTTCTGGTCGACTTCTTCTCTTGGAGGCTAATAACCTAATATAAATTATCTTCTTGAGCCGACAAGTCTTCTAGGGTTATTATCCAACTCATTAGGGTTTCTTCTTGCTTCCCGAAGTATTATATCCTCGTCAGGTTTACACGTGGAGGTAAATACCTCTCGCAGCTACCATAATATCAACAACAAGCACATGTGAGAATACCACCAAGTAGTAAGCACAATCACCATCCAATCAAGGAAAAGTGAGACTCTCCCAACCAAAGATCTTCATCAAATGATATGATGCCATGAAGAGAGGGGTCTCCATAAAGATGAATCCCCCCAAGTTGGTCCAACTTCTAAGGAATAAGAAGTAAATATCCATCAGTGTGATGAAAATCACAAGGTGGAACCTCGTACAATATGAGGTGTAACACCTCAAATCCTCCATAAGGCTCGAAGCATGTGGTGTACAAATGAAGTCCAAGGGGAGAGCTCCTCAATCCACAAAGTCTCAACAACCATTACAATGGGGACAAAGCTCCTCTTTATAAAGTGAGTCTCTTCTCTCACAATAAAACATTATTATCCTTATAACTAACTCCATGATAAGTCAAACAATAGTAAAATATTGGAGTAGTCAGATATCTCCTCAATCCATGGTTGACCAAATCAAGATGCGTGGACACTAGCCTCTCCAAGAAAACTCACCCTTATCCAAAAATAGTAGTGAAAGAATAAGATAATTCTCATGAGAGGGGGCGCACTACCAAAAATAGGCACTATACCAAGTCAAATGCCGAGTGTCCACATGGAATGCACCCTCCAAGAATGCATGCATGCAAAATTTAATAAAATAATTCTCCACATAAGATAATGCGCTCCAAGGTCAACCTAGGAGAATTCACTAAACGCACCCTCCAAGATGCATGAGAGAATAAAACATATAATCATCCTTTTGGGAGAATGCTCCATAACAAACTCCTCCAAAAACAACAAGAATTCCAAAAGATGCATGCAACCTATCCACATGTGTGAATCCCAAGGCAACCGATTCCATGGATGAATATGCAAGATGCCAAGTAGATGCCCCACAAGAAAGGATGTGGTCAACTCCAAAAAATAGAAAGTAGAACATCTCTCCACAAGTGCGTCCTCCAAGACAATCACCAAAAATAGCAAGAAGAACCTCCCACATGTGCACCCTCCAAGAAGAATCTCCAAAATTAGAAAGGAGACCAAGTACAAGCATGCAATGTGCCACATGTGGCCCTCCTCAAGCTCCAAATCCATGCAAGATGCATGCAAGGGGACACTTGTCTCTCGCATGTGCCACATGCCCCTCAAGAAAACCTCTCCATAACCATCTCAAACAGAATAATGTAAATGCCTAATCAAAGAGGTGAGGGAACTCTCCAAGAAGGTTAAAAGATGCCAAGTGTAGCTGAAATATCCAAGTAATAAAGATGAGAGAGCACCTAGGAGAGGTGTGCCCCAGAAAAGTGTGCCATGTAACTTCCTCAACCACCCAACAAATAGTATAATATCTCCATGTGAATTGTGCCCTAGGAGAATGTGCCAAGGGTGGTTAGACCTCATCAATAAACCAATAAAATACTCCTCCATTTGCCATGCCATAAAGATGTCCAACCAACCCAAGAGAGTGTGCCCTAGAGAAGTGTGCCAACCTCTCCAAGAAACAATAAAATAACGCATGACTTGAAAACTGTGCCCAAGAAGGGGGGATACTTCACAAGAAAGCTTCAACAAACTCCAAGTGTGAAAAGCAAGCCAATGAGGTAGGGTGCCCAAGCAATTAACCTTAATCTCAATAAAGTAGATTAATTTAACCATTGAACAGTTAAATCAACCTCAACATGTGTGCACAAAGGTGAATGCTCAAATATAACCATAGTCGCCCTCCAATAGTCACCAATTGATTAAAACACCATGAACATGTGTGCCAATGAGGGGGGTGCGCTCCACAACTATTGTACGATGGAAATAAGATATATCTCCTAGCAAAGACTACCATGATAACAACCAAATGACAAAATAGAAGCTCCACCTAGGTTTGAACCTAGGGCGCACCACGAAAAGGACTAACACATGATTAATACTTCATTAAACCTTAGCAAAAAAAGGCTTGATCATCTTGGTGATGTCTAGCAAATGTTACAATGCCAAGTCATATCACCTAGGGAAATCCCACAAAGGAAAAGTACTTTACCACAACACATCCATCTAACCACATCAACATCATAAGAGAAGGGGACAACAAAAATGCTAACCCATCGAATCATCAAGTATGCCCCACCACACATCCAATACAAGAGGGCCATGTAGAACACTCCCTCCCAGTGACAAACCAACAATACAACATCACCATGCAAAAGTCACTAGGAAACACCAACAGTATTGTGAAACATCTACCTCCAACCATCATCCTCTAACCCTTTGGGGAGCTAGAATCATCATCCATATCCAAGATGAGCAAGAACACCAAAAACTACGCCATAATGAGATAGAATGCTCCAAGATACCAGCAAATATGTAACCAAGGGGTGATGAACAAGGCAAACACATGTGAGAAGACCACCAAACCATCAAGCACAGTCATCCAACCAAGGTGAAGCGAGTCTCCCCCAAACCAAAGAACTCCATCAAATGATCCAATGCCATGAAGAGAAGGGGCTCCAGGAAGATGTATCCCCCCATGTTGATCCAGAAGCTCCAAGGAATCAGCAGCAAATCTCCATCAATGTGATGGAAATCACAACGTGGAATCTCATATAATATGAGGTGTAATAGGGAGAATTGTGATATAGCCACCACCTTTGTATGTTATCTCTTTGGGGTTTGTTACCACAAAATCTGTCACCCATCAAAAGTGTAAAAGTCCCAAGCACCTAGGTGATAATTTTGTGTAACTAAGAGGTTGGCCACTGCCTCACCAACTCTCTTCTGTGCTTTAGGCTGGCATTCCTGCGGCCCAAGGGGGGCTTCCCTATGGTAGGATTGCTGGAATTCTATGCTATGGAGTGCAAAGGTGATATGAAGAGTAAATTCCAGCAAAACAAGGTTATGAAAAGTTGAAAAGAGAGAATGGATGGGAGGATTGGAGATCAGTGTTTTACCATTGGGTGCATGGGGTCAAGGCAAAGCTCAAATGAGAGGCTGTCCTAAAGGTGGAAAGAGGACAATATGGCTGAAAAGTACAAACTGTTTGCTCTCTCTCCTTGCTGTCTTAAATTGCAGAAATATGTCTTAAGGATGTTACATGTGTAGACAACATCCAGCTATGGAGTGCAAAGGTGATATGAACAGTAAATTCCAGCAAAACAAGGTTGTGAAAAGTTGAACAGAGAGAATGGATGGGAGGATTGGAGATCAGTGTTCTACCACTGGGTGCATGGGGTCAAGGCAAGGCAAAGATCAAATGAGAGGCTGTCCTAAAGGTGGAAAGAGGACAATATGGTTGAAAAGTAAAAACTGATTGCTCTCTCTCCTTGCTGTCTTAAATTGCAGAAATATGTCTTAAGGATGTTACATGTGTAGACAACATCCAATACTTAAGGGAATTATTGCTATCAAGAATTATGTATGTGTGCATTCAATCCATAAGTAGAGAAAGAAACACCATCATAAACAAAATTCTGCTCATAACAAGAAAGGGAACATGGGAGAAGTACACCAAGTTCTTATTTCCTAAAGCATATGTCTAAGATAATTTCAACAATAAGGAAAATAGCAATAATTTCAACAATAAGGAAAATAGCAATAAAAATATACAAGATCGTCTTAACCACAAGATAATTGTTGATCCTCCAAGCACATCCAAGTGCCATTTTAAAAATCAGGGTGTGTGGGTGCATGGGGGTGGCTCACACATACAATTATATATATATAAAGTGACAAAAATCAAGTAAAATTTATGTACAACGGTAAAACTTAAAACATAAAATTGGCTGACATGATGTGAAAATTGGAATTGAAAAGTTAAGAAAACTTGGAAAATCTGAACCTGGAAATTTGTTAATGACCTTGCCCCATATAAATAATTGTTTTTGACTGCTTTCTGCTGATGCCACAGTCAAAAATATGTATCCAGCTGAATAAAAAACACTTGCAAGGGAGTTTGTATCTTTTGATGCTGGTGGTGTCCAGCACAAACAAATTTCTCATAAAATATCTGCTCTGAAAACCCTTGTCTGCTAGAAAAAAATTGCACAAAAGAAAGGGTTTGTTTTGCCCAAGCAATTGGTCCAGCAGAGGTTCCATAAGGTTTGTTGTTGGGCCCCATATGTCCTTATGTGAAAAAGGTTTGATTTTTTTTGAGTTTTTGTCCTGAAACACCTGTCTGCGACTCTGCTGTTGGGGATGCCTCCCAGCAGGCCAGGGCAGGTCTCTATACCCATCCTGGCTATGGGTGATGTGTCCCCTGGAAACAGAGCTTAATCTTGTTCCTGAATATTGACTATAGGAGAGCTTATTCTTGTTCCTGAATACTGACTTTAGGAGAGCTTATTCTTCTTCCTGAATATTGACTATGTAGTCCTCTAAAACATGGTAGATTCCTGCAGTCCCCCAGCAACACAGCTTATTCTTGTTCTTGAATTTTGATTTACAACACAGCTTATTCCTGTTCCTGAATATTGATTATGTAGCTCCTCTAATACATGGTAGATTCCCTTCCTTTATTTATTTTTTGAGCATGTTGTAGGATTTGAGATTTCACTAGAATGTTGTGATAGATTTCATGGTGTGGAGCGAGATCCTTTGTTTCCTGAAAACCATGCCATTTTCTTGTAAAACAACATTGAACTGGTTGCTGCATGACAATATTATTTGCATATCAGTTTATCTTATGTAGCAATCAAATTCAGCTATTCCATTCCAATGCAAACAAGGGGGTTGTTATGTTTTCTATCATCAAAGCCTTACAATTCTGTTGCTTGCTTGCAGATTGGGTGTGAACAAAGAAGAGTTAGGATCTGTTGCAGCCTCAAGACTGCAGGGAGAACTAGCTAAGGAGGGTAGAGAACCCTTTTCAACATCTCTTGCACTGCCTGCAAAGTCCACTTCAGGTGCAGTCACAACATTGAGGCGTGCAGGAAAGAAAAAAGGTTTGCAATGTTTTACTTATGCTGAAGTGAAACTCCTTGTTTTCAAGTTTCTAATTTTGCAGTTAGTTAATTGTTTTACCATGTTCTATGCTTTGATTTTCTTATCTATTGGCAGAGAAAGGTGCACTGGTTGATTTCTGTGTTGATATCACTGCTCGAGCAAGTGAAGGGAAAATAGATCCTATTATCGGCCGTGATAAGGAGGTAGAGAGGGTGGTTCAGATTCTTGCTCGCAGAACCAAAAATAATCCAATTCTCTTGGGTGAACCAGGAGTAGGAAAAACTGCCATTGCAGAAGGGCTAGCTATTAGTATCGCTGAAGGAAATGTACCTGATTTTCTTCGTGTAAGTTTCTTAAAAGCTAATTATTCTCTCAATGTTCCTATAAACCAATGTGTGTATTGATTGGTAACTATACTCATCTCTTTTATACTCTATATTCTCTCTCAAAATTGTCCTTGGCACTGTTCATGTGCAGGGAAAACGGGTGATGTCCCTAGATATTGGTTTGTTAATGTCTGGTGCCAAAGAACGAGGTGAACTAGAGACACGTGTAACTAGTTTGATTGATGAAATACAAAGGGCAGGTAAATCACTTTTTTATTTTTATGGACCAAGCAAGGTCACTTGTAGTTTAGTTCAAATGTTCAAGAGTGTAAATAAACTTTTCTGGGTGCAGGTGATGTGATTCTTATAATTGACGAAGTTCATACTCTTGTGGGTTCGGGTTCTGTTGGAAGAGGAAATAGTGGTGCTGGCCTTGACATCGCTAGCTTATTGAAGCCTGCCCTTGCTAGAGGTCAGCTACAGGTACTTATATTTTCCTTCATCTATGACTGAACCAAGGTTACCAGACTCTTCTGAGTCTGAGTTGACTCTCGGGTTTGACTCTACTCTTTGAGGAAACCAAGTCGAGTTAGCTCCTCGAGTCTGACTGAGGGCTACTCTCAAGTCAAACACAAGTCAGATTCATTCAATGGGTCTAACCAATTTTGCTAGAGCGTGGAGCAAAGCGGGAGCGTCCCGAGAGCTTCTGTTATATATATATATATATTGCGTATATATTAAAAAAAACATGCAGAAAGACAAATTAGCTGCAGAATATATGAAACCATGCATATTTGTACATTAATATGGATAGAAATGGCATCCATAGTACATCAATGATTAATCATTCGAGCATCAACCGTCTAGATTCTAGCAATTACAAACTTACAAATACAAACCAACATACAAATTTTTAAGCCATATAATAGAAAGTAGACCATTAACTTATGGAATGAAATGAGTTATCCATAATCCAAGTTCCAACAACTGTTAACAATAACATGAGTTATGACCAAATAGTTATGTTTACTAAATAGGCCATCTGCACTGAAGTATGAAGACCGAAAGGTCCAAAACAATAAAGTTTAAACTTTAAACTTACTTAGTTGCTAAATACTATGAATCTATCATCTATAGACTATGATATATAAAGCAATGAAAAAGGAGAAACATCAAACAACTATCCCATCCTCCTTCCACCACCACGATTATTGCATGGGGCTCCTCATGGTGATAGTGGAGCCTCTTGAGAAGGATGAAACTGTGTAGAAGTAGATGGCCGCGACGAAAGTGAAGATGAAGTCCCTAGTGTTGTACCTGGATTCCTGGACATCAGGACCATGGAAGTGGATGGGGGTGGCATCTCAACATGATCATCATCATCCAAAAGAGCATTCTCCAGTTGTTCTTAAACCAATACTCCATCCTCCAAATTATCCTCCTCTAGATTGTTGTCCCAACGCCTCAAGTTTTTGTCCATCTTCGCCTCCTCACAGTAATGGGACAACAATCTCAAGTTGTAATGATCATAAACCAAACTCTTTGATTGGTTTACATTCAACCTGTTTCTTTTGACGCTATGGATGAAATTGTAGGTGCTCCAACACCTCTCTGCAGAAGAAGTGTTCACCACCTGTGAAAGTACCCGTGTTGCCAAACGTTGCAACTGTGGGGCAACACCACCATGCATGTTCCACCACTCGAGAGAATTCAAATTCTCTCGATCTCCAATTGCAAGGTTCGTCCCAAAGGCACCATGGCTAAGGATGTACTGGCTCAATTGTCTCCATATGGTGTCACACTCCTCATCTGGGACCATTTTTTCTAATGCTGTCATATAACCATTTTGAACCTATGGATCTTGGTGTGGGTTTTTCTTGGACCCACCACTAGGTGCTAGTGATGAAAGCCACGATACATGATAGTATTTAGGTGTTAGCACATATGCTAAGGTATGTAGTGGAATATTTAGCATTTCCCACCGTTTTTCCACCTCTACACGAATATGATTATACAGGTTGACATCTCTAGGCTCAACAATGTCTTTAATTTGCCTCAGCATGCTATCCATTTTCTCATACACCTCCACAATGTTTGGCCGATCTGAATTTGCAAACTTGATCATGTTATAAATTGGCTTGGTGAATTGCAACACATACCGAACCTGTGACCAAAACTGACTGTCAAGAACTGTCTCCTTCACTATATTAGCACCTTCTCTATCAGTGCTCATTTCATCCCATGCATCACTCATCACCATGGCACCCAAATCTTGTCTCACCTTCAATAGGCGCATTAAGGTGATGTAATAGCTAGAAAATCTAGTTTTTGCAACCTTAAGTAGCTGCAACCTGGAATAAGTGCCATAAAAATAATTGACCCTTGTATGACATGTGGCAAATTTGATGAGTTTCTTCCCTCTTTTGTACAAGTCATTAATCCATCCACATTCTTATGCTTGACAATATCATGCAACAAAAGGTTCAAGGTGTGCACCAAACACCCAGACCAAAAGATGTGTGGATGAGCTCGCTCAATGATTTTACCTGCTCCCTTATAGTTTGCTGCATTATCAATGATTACTTGAATCACAGTAGAAGGGCCAACATCATTAATGGTTTTCAATAGGATCTCTACAATGTTTTGAGAAGATGAAATAATTGAGAAGTCATGTGCTGCAAGAAACACTGCACTGTTAGTAGGAACACCAAGAAGATTGATCAAATGTTGGTTTCTAACATTTGTCCAACCATTTGATACAATGGATACCCCAAAGTCGCCCCAATCATTTGTAAACCGTGTTAGAGCTCTTTGAATTTTTGCTCTTTCCCTGTCAAGTAACATAGTTCTGGCTTTCTCATAGGAGGAGCTCTTTTATCCTTTAGGGGCTTCATTGATTACCTTGACAAGATCATGCCAATAGGGGGAGTGAAGCACATTGAATGGGATACCACAAGCATAGAGAAACCAGACCACTTTTGCATCCACCTCATCCCTACCTCCAATATCAAGGAAATATGCTATTGTTCTTCTAGATTCAGGGGTTCCAGAACCATGAGGAGATGGTTAGATGAGGCATCGTACTGAAGCTTTTGTTTTTACCATGTTTTTTTTGTGCAACTTCCTCTATCTTTCTGTATTTTTGTCTCTCTTCCTTGGACACCTTAGGGAAAATTGTGATCCCAATGGTCCCCTTCTTGTCATCACTATCCATTACACCACAAAGATGCCTCCTCACATGGGCATATGAAACGACAAAAGCTTTTCCATTATGACAATCATGAGGACAAAAAAATTTAATCGTTCCACCACCTTTCCCCTCCTCAACTTTTGTCACAAATTTCCACAAGGGAAACATTGTAGGTTTGCCACCTTCATTGCCCTCTTCACCATCTTCATCCTCTTCAAACCCTTCTCCATCTTCGTATTCTGGGTCATCATGAGAATGACCACTATCCTCTTCTTCCCTCTTATGCCTATTCCCCGACAAGACCATGAGAACCAAAAAAGCAATGATAAACCACAAGAAGACCATTTTCCTCAAGTTTTAGATGAACAACTTGCAATGAAATGCGGGAGGAGGAGGAATGCGAAAGAGTAGGAGAGGAGGAAAAAACCATAAACATTTAACAAAGTTAACCCAAAGAAATGAGGGAGTTGGGGTTTGGGCTTACCTCTTTAGCTCTTGAAACTGAAAGATGAAACTTGAGATAGATGGTTGCCTTTGTTCTCTCCTCCAAGCTCCTCTTCGCTAACTCTTCCAAGCTCTCCTTTGCTCTCTCCTCCTCTCCAAGCTCAAGCAAACATAGATGAAAGAATGAGGAGAATGGAGGGGGAATAGTTCCTTTATTCTCCTCATTTCTTTCCCCTAAACCCTAAGCCTAGGGTAGGACTCACCCTTTTCCTAAAAACAATTATAAAAAAATGTGAATTTTTTTTGCTTTTGTGCTGAAGCATCCGGGTCCCTTAGGAAGCATGCCCATAGCGCCTTCAGAGCGCTCTCTAGAATTTTTGAAGTGTCTCTGGAAGCGTGGCGCTTCCACATTGGCAGGGAGCGAGTTTTTGTAGGCCAGAGCATGCTTCAGAAA
>JZKD02S1677565.1:80498-93286 GCA_000966675.3 Picea glauca
CTAAATCACGAGTCGGTCTTGGTTGGCTGTCTATAAAAGATCAAGAAAAGAAATCACTTATTTTGCTTGTTTTTAACCCAATTTCACAAAAGACAACCAACATACCTGTCAACTATATAGAATCCCGAGTTTTTCTTGGGTCCGAGGCAACTCTTACTCTTTGACCTCATGGAGTCATCAAGTATGGTCAGTTGTAACTTTGATGTGGATGGACACACTTCTGGTAATTGATACAAAATTTGTGGATGTCTTTGAGCCTTAATCTATCGTTGTATTCTTGCCAACTGATGTGTTCTCTGTCTCAAATAACTTAAAAACTGTGGTCATGCTCTCCAATGTGTTGCTTCATTCCCCAGGTTACTAACCTTTCAGAAGTTTAATTTGTACTTTTCTATTGGTATTATCTCCCGAGTTTGCTATGTTCCAATGACTGATGGGATTTGCACGTCACGTCTTCTTAACAGGCTTTCTTCCCTTACATTATGGAACTGCATAACCAATAAGTTATGCTTGTCTACCTCTATAACTCCAAACCTGACCTTTTGTTGATTACCTAATCTATTTTGACTAATCTATGTTTTACCTCCAGTAAAGAGTGCATGAGAAATGATAAGATGAGCTTGTAATACTTGATATTATAAATATGATACTGAACTCGTCTGGCCATCTTGTCCTGTTTGATTGTCTATCTTGTTATTTGATTTTGTTCATATGTCTTCAAACACAATTGCAGGGCATCTATGTCTATCAGTTTGTATAGTTTCCTTAATGGGGTTTTAATTTGACCATACCACTACCATCACGGGTACTTAGCTTTGATATTCAACTTGGGCCATATGATGCTCTCATCTAGTGGGGAAACACCCCCTAATTAACTATCTAATAATTCAATAAGAGGTTCTCATGAGGTAGCACTATTTACAAATTCTTAGGAGGTAGCACAATTTATTTCCCATATTCATTAATATTCCTAAGTTATATTCAATAATCATGTTTAAATAAAGGCGAGCAGCATAAGTCCATAGTTTATTATTTTCTGCACGAAACTATGATTTCCAGCATGCAACTTTATGATATTAAGCTACATTCCTTAAGGCTTTTAACCCGATCCAATAAATAATCAAAGACAGATTTATCTAATGGAAGCAACTTGCATATAAACTAGCTTTCAGTTAAATATAAAATCCGAGGGAAGACTTCCTGTGTATGAGAAGTGTGTAGTTAGCAAAACAATACCTCCTGCAAGAACTCCAGTAGCACAGCTCCAGCAACAACAACCTCCAAGTTCAAGATCCGAAATCAACTATGGGGGACAGGAGCACTCTTATTCCACTATAATTCTCTCAACCTTCTGCAAGAACTCCAGTAGCACAACTCCTGCAACAACAATCTCCAAGTTCGATATCCGAAACCAACTATAGGGGACAGGAGCGCTCTTATTCCAATCTAATTCTCTCAAACTTGAGTTGAAAGCTCACCGAGCCCGCAATCACTAATATTATACCATCTTTCTCTCTCAATTCGGACTCATCCATCCACAAGCTTGACAACTTAGCAAATTCCTCAAGACCTCATCCATCGTTCTCCACAATCTCTCAATCCTCTTCTCAGCATTGAGATAGGAATGCATAACCACCTCAAAATCCTCTTTCTCATCTCTATTTATCATACAATCATGCACATCACTCTAATAGCAACACATGCATGTAATTCTCTAAAAATTAATACAATTTCTCTAAATTATCCAAGTGATTAATAGGCACATGCATCCACTTTTCTCTATAAATAAACTTACATATTTTCAATTAAATATTTAATTATTAGGTGCTCATATTCATCTAAATAGTAAATACACATCCATCAAATATTTAATCACTAAGTGCAAATAATGAATTCATCACACAAACACACTTTAATATAATAGTATTAGTGTGCAACCACATAATGTGCTCACGTAGCTGCCATGTGAAAACTCCACAGGTGCACTAATAATCAACAATAAATCACCCTCTATTACTACATTCTTTTTGTAATGCAAGATGAAGAGGCAAGTCCAGACTCCACATAACCCTACAATACTACATGCTCCTTTATTTCATGAATACAAGTATGCACAATTTGAATACAACCAAGAAATCGTGGAATTTGACACACAATCCGCCACCACTTCATACATATTCTACCATCTGCAACCACTAGTCATACCACACTTGGTGCTTGGATGGTCCCACTCGCCATGGCATGGGTCCCTTTGTTGAGACTAGTCTTTTATATGTTATCATCATGGTGTGGTGTGAAAACTCATCACATGCACGACTACAACAGACATCAAAAGTAATATCATAGCCTCAAGGCTCTACCCTTGACTTTCATCATCTCGCAAAGCTTTATGACCCCATGTATGTGAAGAATTATCTGACTCCAAGGATCTCGGAAGGCTTTTATGGCCCAAGGCATTATATACGTTTAGAGTTGTTGGTATAGAATTAGTGATTGTGTCATATCCTATCCCCAATCCATATCATGGTACTTTTACTTAGATCATTTGTGGGTATGGGTTTTCACAAGATCTATCATTGAAGCGGGTCCTCTAGGCCCATTAAGAGGCTATCCTCTCAAGCTCTCATTCACATCATAGCAACAAGACATCAAGTCATAACATGTATTCATCATAAATCACATGTATGAAATCATTAGTCACATGTATTGAATCATTGTTACCCCATGACTATCATATGGCTAGCATAAATCACATAGATCCAATGTAACTAGTATCAACAATATATATCAAATCACAGAGTATATCCTATCCCCAACCTATACCATGGTACTTTTTACTTAGATCCTCTGTGGGTATGGGCTTTCACAAGATCTATTGCTGAAGTGGCCCTCTAGGTCCATGAGCGGCTATCCTCTCAAGCTCTAGCTCACATCATAACAACAAGACATCAAGTCATAACATGTATTAATCATAAATCACATGTATCAAATCACCATTCACGTATATCAAATCATCAATCATATGTATTGAATCATTGTTACCCCATGACTATCATATGTCTATCATATTGTTACAAAAAGACCTGATGGATCTTTAGCCCACCAAGTTTATAGGAAGAAAACCCACACTGAACAATACCTTCATGCCGAATCCCACCATCACCCTGTCTAGAAACTAGGGGTTCTCAACACCCTAGCTACTAGATCCTTGAGAATATCTGATGAAGAACATCTTAATGAAGAAAAAACCCATCTCCTTGAGGTTTTTAAGGATAATGGCTATAATGAGCATTTAGGAATTAGGGCCTTTCAAAATGCCAGTAAAGGACCCAGAGACAAGGAACAAACTAATAATGATGTGTCCAAAGTTTTCTTTCCATACATACATGGGACAACTGATAAGCTTTCTAGAATTTTAAGGAAGAAAAAGATTAGGGCAACCTTCAAACCCATAAACACTATTAGAAATTCCCTCAGATCTGTCAAGGACCCCACTAATCCCCTTGAGCAAAAAGGTGTCTACATGATACTGTGCTCCTGTGGAAAGCAATACATAGGAGAAACTGGTCGTTCCTTTAGGATTAGGACTCAGGGACATGTCGCTGATGTCAAGCACAATCACACTCTCCCCTCCGCTTTGGCCAAACACTTGGACAAGACTAAAGTCTAAACATCACATTTGTATTGAGGAGGCCAAAATTCTTGCTAGAGTAGATCACTATCACAATAGGAAATTTAGGGAAGCCATAGAAATTGAAAAACAACCTAACAACCTAAATAGAGATGACGGCTGGAAGATTAGTCAGAATTGGATACCAACTTTGTCCACTAGATTCTAGGTAATAAACCAAAAATCTTTTTAGGTATTCCATTATATAGTGAGTCGGCTTTCTACTAAAGCTTAAACCTATTTTTTCATATAAATACCTTGTTACCGATCAGATTTTCTTCATATCTTATCCTTGTGATGAACCACATTTGTTTTGTCTGAAACGTCGATTTGTAAACTATTGCGATGGATCTGAAAGAACATCACCAAAACACCACTGATCGCAGAAGTCTTAGAACTGAAATACTGGACCTGTACGGACGGGATGCAACTGATGAAGTCCGACAATTTGAGCGGATGCGATTGCAATTAGTTAGAAGAAAATCCGATCTGACATTTTTAAAAAGATGTAGAGATGCAGAGGTCATTCTTGTTTTTGCTAGAATTGAACACAGGTTACGCAATAAGATAAATAATCGATTTTTTCACAGAGCAAGCATGGCTTCACTCCGTAATGAAATTCGCAAGGCGAGAATTAAATTAGACAACCTATCACGTAGATTAGTAAAAATCCACACTGTTCTATCTAGCTAACAAAATTGAGTCAACTCTATGGGCAAGAATAGATGCTTGCTCAGCTCTCAAAGAGTTAAAATTTGAAGAAACTTCTGTCAAGAAACAATGTAACAAGATGAAACACAGAACCAAGTCCGGAAGTGTTTAAATGAACTAAACGGACAAACTTCTAATGAAAACTCCATTGATAATAATGATATCCGATCTCAGCAAGACAATAAACAGAACACAGAGACACAGTGGATCGATCGCAGCAGGAAAGCACGCACATACAACTTGGATACTTAAACAGTAGGTTGAGCTCCTCCCAAAAGGAGAATCTTAACAAAATAGACACTTTAATTATAAACAACACAAGTTCCCGATCAGTGATTGTTTTGATTTTTAATACAGTTAGCACATATGTTATTTCTCAGATTAACGAAGACATTGGCAACCTCGATGCCCAAGTCTTGGAAGGCAATGAAAACGATGAGGTCGAGAGTACAGAGAGTACAGGGATTACGAAGCTTTGTAGAACGGCTCCAAATCCAAAAACAGAATTTGCCACCGCAAATACCAGCTGTAACAAAGACATATACAACCTCGACGCCCAAGTCTTCGAAGGAAAGGATAACAATGAGGTCGAGAGTACAGAGATTACAAAGCCTTGTAGAACAGTTCCAAGTCCAACAACATAATTTTCCACTGTAAATACCAATTGTAACAATGAGGTTAGGGTTTTCCAAATCGATTCTGTTGCTGGTGAAACCCACAGACAGTTATCCATGTGTGGCTGCATAGGTAACAATAGCAGATTTGACACGTCCAACAATGATCTCGGTGTGGAAGACATTGAAAACCATGATGCCCAAGTCACGGAAGGCAAACCTGTTTCCAGCTGGCTTATTAATTGAAATGAAGGATTTTATCTATGATAATAGGGTTAGTGTTTATCGTGTCGACCCCAATATTAGTGATAGCCACAAGCAGAACGCTGATAACAATGAAGGAATTAGTACATTAAGAACAATTTGTTTATCCAATGGTGACAACGTGGGTAACAATGATAGGTTAGATACGTTGTACACTGATTTTGATTCAAGTATCTCCCACAATGGCAACCAGGAAAGGTCTCTTGAACGAAAGAATTTGGTTGTCAACCTGTTAAATCAGCCCATCGATGATTACACTACGAAGCCATTAAAGAGAGGTCTCAACTTTGCTATTTCCCTTTGCAAAATTCCTGTTGAAGATATCCTGTGTAGCATTGAAAATGGAATTAGAGACTTCCCAGATAACATTAAAGAAGAAATTAGGCAAGATTGCTCAGTGATTCTTCAAAAAGTGAAACCACCCAGGAGCAATATCACTAAACAAGAACATATGGCTCTTAAAACCCTCAACAACAACTAGAATATTGTAGTTCTTAATGCTGACAAAGGTGGGGATGTGGTCATGACTCATTATGAACAAGAGTGATTATATTGGGAAAATGTTAGATCATCTCAATAATAGTGGGAGCTATAAGAAACTTAATAATAACCCTCTAAAAAAGATTGCATGGGAATTTTCCAATGCCATTAAATTAAGCAATGTAAATGAAAATGATAAAAGAAATTGTTAGTCAGTTGTCCTTCCACCCCGAGGATTTATGGCCTCTCCAAAATTCATAAGGGGCTCCTCTTAGACCTATTGTCAACACAATAGGCAGTCCTACCTATCAACTCGAAAAACACCTTTCTGGCAAACTCAAACCCTTAGTTGGTAACACTAGTTCTTTTGTCAAAGATTCCACATTCTTTGTCAACAAGATCAAGGACATCAAACTGGACACAAATGATACTCTCGTAAGTTTCGATGTTTCTCTCTTCACTAAGATTCCTATTGATGGGGCTATGGAAGTTATCAAGAAGATTACTGACCAAGGTACGACTAAGTTAGTTGAAATTTGCTTGAACTCCACTTTTTTTAGTTTCCAAGGGGACGTATATGAACAAACTTGTGGGGTTGCCATGGGATCCCCCCTCTCTCTAATTGTAGCCAATTTATTCATGGAGGATCTTGAAAGTAGAACCCTTATTTCCTCTCCCCTTCAACCTAAACTCTGGAAGAGGTTCGTTGATGACACCTTTTTTATATGGCCCCATGGTCATGAAAAATTGAATGAATTTGCTGACCACCTTAATGAACAATCTAGCCATATCAAATTCACTGTGGATGTTGAAGATAAAGGTAGTATTCCCTTTTTAGATGTCTGGGTAACAAAAAGACCTGATGGATCTTTAGCCCACCAAGTTTGTAGGAAGAAAACCCGCATTGAACAATACCTTCACGATGAATCCCATCATCACCCTGCCCAGAAACTAGGGGTTCTCAACACCCTAGCTACGAGAGCCTTGAGAATATCTGACAATGAACATCTTAATGAAGAAAAATCCCATCTCCTTGAGGTTTTTAAGGATAATGGCTATAATGAGCATCTAGGAATTAGGGCCTTTCAAAATGCCAATAAAGGACCTAGAGATAAGGAACAAACTAATAATGACGTGTCCAAAGTTTTCTTGCCATACATACATGGGACAACTGATAAGCTTGCTATAATTTTAAGGAAGAAAAAGATTAGGGCAACCTTCAAACCCATAAACACTATTAGAAATTCCCTTAGATCTGTCAAGGATCCCACTAATCCCCTTGAGAAAAAAAGTGTCTACATGATCCCTTGCTCCTGTGGAAAGCAATACATAGGAGAAACAGGTTGTTCCTTTAGGATTAGGATTCAGGAACATGCCGCTGATGTCAAGCACAATCGCACTTGTCCCTCCGCTCTGGCCGAACACTCGGACAAGACTAAACATCACATTTGTATTGAGGAGGCCAAAATTCTTGCTAGAGTAGATCACTATCACAATAGGAATTTTAGGGAAGCCATAGAAATTGAAAAACAACCTAACAACCTAAATAGAGATGACGGCTGGAAGATTAGTCAGAATTGGATCCCAACTTTTTCCACAAGATTCTAGGTAATAAACCAAAAATCCTTTTAGGTATTCCATTATATAGTGAGTTGGCTTTCTACTAAAGCTTAAACCTAATTTTTCATATAAATACCTTGTTACTGATCAGATTTTCTTCATATCTTATCCTGGTGATGGACCACATTTGTTTGGTCCGAAACGTCGATTTGTAAACTGTTGCGATGGATCCAAAAGAACATCACCAAAATACCACTGATCGCAGTAGTCTCAAAACTGAAATATATATCAAATCATAAATTATACCATCCAGAACCTAAACATTCATCTGGTCACTAGATGCATGTCTTATTCATAGTTGACTTTAGTGCAACAATTAGATCCTACATGTGCTATACATCAGGATCCACCCATCATGACTGTCGTGGCTTTGTATATCATATGCAAAACTAAAGATTATCACTCACAACATCATGCCATCATAACATAGTAAACATACTATTTTCAAAGAAACAGTTGATATTCATGCATGTTCATGTCTAGCATAAACCATAAACAACATAGAAACCATCATCTATGAGGTACTCATCTGTAAAAATCAACAACCCATAAAGATGCATCTCTTTCCATAAATTTAAGCAACCAATCTGGACATATCATCTGATGTCTCCTTTAAATATCAAGTCTCAAAATTAGTGTAATGTCAAATATGACATATAAGTCAGCTCATGTCAAGTTCACAAGTCCCAAATAAACAAGTAGAAATAACGGGGCACTACAGGCCGTAAACAGTTACTAGGCTAATTCTGATCCCATCAAGAGTTAATGCATCCATGATGTTGATTGAATCATAATTGTTCTTGCAATTTCAACTACCTCTCATTATTGGAAACTCATACTTCTGTTAGACACCTATCTTCTTTTAGAGCCTGCTTCAGATGTCCGTAGTAGAGGCTATCCTTAAATGGCTTCCTCTCCTGGATGATCTATTTTGTTTATTGGGGCCAGTAGAGCTTGTTTCTAATCCAAAAGTTTGATCACTTCAGAGCAGGAAATCTAGCACCTTGTTCTACTTTTAAACAACATTTTGAGTGGTGGACTGTTGAACTGAAAATTGGAAGTTGCAAATAAAGAAGTAAAGGAAAAAAAATGAATCCTGGAGCAGATTTAGATTTGATCTATGTGATGTGCCTCAGTCACAGTTTCTCTCGTCAGTACTTCAAGAAGAGACTGTTGCCTTGCATACACTTGTCTATCATTCCAAGGCTGACCTCCCTATTTTGTGAATACCTTGAGCATGCATGGAACCATGCAACTGATACTCCAGTAATCAAAACAGCCATCTGAAAACATCGTTGGGGTTCACACCGGTGGTGCCTCAGTGGTTGATGGTGACAGAGGTGCCCCTTCTTAGGCTTTGCTTTGGTGCCTTCTCCTTCCTCTGCCTCTACTTGTATTTCCATCTATGATGTTGATATTGCGCTAGGGCCTTGCTGTTATATCTAGCCCCTGCTGCTCTCCTTTCTTTCTTTCACACATTACTTGATCATGCTCTTTCATGTATCTGTATATTAGCTTACTTTATGCTTTTGGAGTAGCCTTTGGTATTCCTGCAGGTTACTATTGCCGATTGTACTTTTTTCTTCTGTCCCATTGACCTACCTTTTTGGTCATTCGTTGGACATTAATAAATTTTTTTATCTCATCCGTCTTGCCCCTTCCATTGTAGAACATTACAAAAACAACTTGGGATTCTGGGAACTTTTGAAGGTTTATGAGATTATGCATTTAATAAGTGGTGCATTCCACTGAATCTTTAAAGTTCTGGATGGGCACTCAGTCACGTGCTGGATGCTTTTTTGAAGACATTCTCTTCTCCTAGATGAGAAAGTCTTGTAGCTGAGCTAAATTGGCTTCCTAGGTTGTTTAAGAAGATTTCCTATCATTATATCGAATAGATGCACCCATTGAAAACCTCTTCTTGAACAGTTTAGTAACATACTTGAAAACGTCAGCCAAGTTTCTGAGTATGCCAAAGTCAAACTTGGCTCAGCCCTGCTGCTGAGCCAAGTTAACTTATTAGGTCTCTTGTATTGGGCAAGTTTGTCCTTATTAGGTCCTGAGATTCACTCTCTGCCTGTGAGTTAAATTTTTGCCAGCAGCAAGTGAGGCTCAGAAATTCTCACGAGTTATTTGCTGCCTGGCAAATCAAACTTGTGGGCATAATGGAAAAATTGACGAGTGTTACTCACAGTGTCAAATAAAAACGTCAAAAAGGACAAAAGGTCTCATTTTGAATGATTTCTGTTACTGAGTTTTCTGGAGTTTTTGCAGAAAAAGTTGTTGCTGTCAAATAAAAATGACAAAGGAAACAAAACCCTCATTTCAAACAATTTCTGTGACCAAGATTTTCCCGACTTTTTGTTGAGTCCAAGTCGAACTCTTAAACTCCATGCTTGCACGTCATTTGCTGTGCTGAGTGTTTCAACTTTGGCTAATAACAGTAGCCCAAGTTGTAGTATTATTTCAGTCATTTCTCAAGCATTTGCCATTTGAACTCTTGAATTGGGCAAGTTTGTCCTTGTTAGGTACAACTTTGAACAAAGCCTGGCCATTTTTATATATTCAGCATGTATTGTAATTTGTCACTTAATATTATAAACATAGTCAAATCAGATTATAGCGAAGACTTGATTGTCTAATCCCTATCTTATTTTCTTAGGCTGCTATGAAACAGAAATTGGCTAGATGTATATCAGACAAGTTTTTTATGCTTTCAAGTTTTTTCTCACAAATTGGGTGCTAAAGGTGGTGTTCTCCTTGTGATGAGTCTGGTCATGTTACTGTAGATGTTTATGTTTGTGTAATGGATTTTGTTGTAGTGATTACACATGATGTTCATCTTTCCATGCTTTCCGCTATTCCACTATTTTGTTGTGGTACATGCTTGGTAGAAGCTTGGTTAGCCTTCCATCAATTGCTTTTAGAGGACATATTTACTTTGATTCTTGAATTATCAATACTTTTGATGATGTTTTGTGTATATCTCCACAATCCTTTCACTGGCTGTAGTTACACAGAGTCATCGAGAACTGAGCTAATCTGCAGTTTTATCTTTACTTCAGTCATGTGAATTAGAATTGAGACTAAAATCTTAAATGTACTTACATCTCGATCCAGTCTCATGAAGTAGAACGGAAGCTAGAATTGGGCTAATGCATACTTTTATCTTGCTTCTGTCCTTTTGTTCCATTGTTCTTCCATTCTTGCACTACTTTCACAGGACCCTGTTGCAATAGTAATGGCATCAGTACTCCTTACCTGGATGAATTAAATGATTTTTGTTTCTGGGATTTACTTATTGATTAATTTCTGTAGAACCATTCTGGTAACTTGAATTTTATCGTGTCATAGGCATAACTACCAGAATAACATCCTCTGCATCTAGTAGTTAAGTAAAATAACATACAGTATGTACTATGACCACCTTTCCTCCCATCCATTGGAAAAGAGGGAGTTTCCAAGTGGAATAAATGCTGATGTTAAGATCATGTTTGCAGTGCATTGCTGCTACAACACTCAATGAACACAGAAAGCACATTGAAAAGGATAAAGCACTTGCACGTCGTTTTCAGCCTGTTCTTGTACACGAGCCAAGTCAGGTACTGCAAATATGATATTAACTTCCATTAAATTGCAGAAATTCATTTTATGAGTTTTATTACTTATTGTTTTTGGACATTTCCTGGAGATCTTAGTATGTTTAACGTTTTGGTTCACTGTGTAGGTTGATGCTGTGAAAATACTCATGGGATTGCTTGAAAAGTATGAAGCCCACCATAAGTGCAGGTTTACTACCGAGGCTGTAGATGCAGCTGTGTATTTATCTGAAAGATATATTGCAGACAGATATCTTCCAGATAAAGCTATTGATCTGATTGATGAAGCAGGGAGCCTTGCCCGCATAAAAGCTTGCAACAGAAGGAAGCAACGACAAACAGACATACTTTCAAAGAACCCCAATGAATATTGGCAGGAAATTTGGGCAGTTCAAAAATTCCATGAAACTGTAAGTCTTCTTATTACCGTCCTCTGCATCTGCAATATATGTGAATGCCTGTCTCTTATGAAGACTTTCTTGTCTTGTTATTCTTCTTGCTTTAATATAGTCTCCATGAAAAGTAGATACGGAGCCATTTATTTCAGACTCTAGCACTGGTGACAATCACTGCATTTTCAGAACATTATGACTGCACCTTTTGATTGGTGTTGGGCTTCCTTACACTTGTCTATTCTAAGTTTCTAACATCACATCCATCAGCCTGAGATTATTATGATTAATAACTGTACTAATTATGTTTGAAGCCCAAGTTGGAACCAACTATATTCTATTTGAGCTAATTGCAGTTCCTCCATACAGGCACCATCAATGAGAAGCAATCGGTATCTACGTAAACAGGCTAGAAAAACTGGTGATAGTTCTGCTGACACGATTGTAGATAGTGATGCAGAAGTTCTGTCTTTGCCAACTGTTGCTTCCATTTCAAATGATGATGAATATGATAGCGGGTATGCAGGGTTCTCCCTTTCTCTTTGCTGATTTCTGGTTTTGACTCTTGATGAATCAGTCTTGCAGTACCATCTATTTGAGTTAATGGGTTTTGCTTCTGCTCTTTGCAGGCCTGTTGTTGTTGAGCCAGATGACATAGCAGCTATTGCATCCATGTGGTCGGGAATTCCTGTTGAGCAGCTTACTGCAGATGAACAACTTAAGTTGGTTGGTCTGGAAGAAAAGCTCCGAACTCGTGTTGTTGGTCAAGATGATGCTGTCAGTGCCATTGCTAGAGCAATACAAAGAGCTCGTGTAGGCTTGAAGGATCCTGATAGACCGATTGCTGCAATGCTTTTTTGTGGTCCAACTGGAGTTGGCAAGACAGAATTGACTAAGGCCTTGGCTGAATTGTATTTTGGATCAGTAAGTTACTTCACTCGGTCAAATTCTGCACTCTTAACATACTACAGATGATACTTTTTTTGATATTACTGTCAAGTGGAATATTTATAAACTCGCGCTTCTAAAATGTTTGTTTATGAACAATGGCAGGAAGCAGCCATGATCAGGCTGGACATGAGTGAATACATGGAACGACATACTGTGAGCAAATTGATTGGGTCACCACCTGGGTATGTAGGATATGGTGATGGGGGCACCCTAACTGAGGCTGTAAGGCGGAGGCCATTTACAATAATATTGCTTGATGAAATTGAGAAAGCCCACCCTGATATTTTCAACATCCTACTCCAAGTGTTTGAGGATGGCCATCTCTCTGATTCCCAGGTTAGAGAAACGCAAGATTTTGACATTCCTCAAAATGTTATATGAAAAATAGGTTGAAATGGATAAAATGTACATCAATTTGGTAACTTTGGAACTTTTGCAGGGTCGAAGAGTATCTTTTAAAAATACCCTCATTATTATGACATCCAAT